>SJYC01121011.1:0-67403 GCA_006408675.1 Madoqua kirkii
ATATATATTCCACTTTTCTTTCTTGCATCTATATACATACACTCTAGCAAAGTTACTGCATTGTGGACATAAAAGCATTTTCAATTAATCCTTCTGTCTCTTTTTAGTTCCATAGTTCAGTAGATCCACACATTAAAAAAAAAAAAAGAAGGAGGTCCACATGGGTTGTTATGAACAGTATCTCAATTAGCTGAACTAGCTGGATCCCAGGTGATAATTTCAATCAAGTTTCTCAGGCCAATATGTAAAATAGATAGCCAGTGGGAAGCTATATATAACACAGGGAGGCCAGGCTGGCATTCTGTGACTAACTAGAGGGGTGGAATGCAGCGTGGGTGAGCAGGAGGCTCACGAGAGAGGTTATACGTATACTCATGGCTGATCCATGCTGTTGTAAGCAGAAACCACCACAACATTGTAAAGCAATTATCATCCAATTAAAACAACAAAAAAGATTCTCAGGCCAAGAATAAGCATTGGTATGCATATTATGATTCTTAAATCTTATTGAGTGAAAATGTCTGGATGTGGATAAAAGACCCTGGGTACCACTGTACAGAATTCTGCTTGAATAGCTGTAGTGCATGTTTCATAAACCTGCTTTGAAAATAAGCCACCTCAGTGATTTTCATGCAACTCTATTTGAACAACTGTTTGAGACCTATTGCTACAGACATCATCACCTTATTGAGTCTTAGAGGGCTTTAAATTACTAAAGCATATTGAAATGTAAAAACAAAAGTGATGTTGCTCAGTCGTGTCCAACTCTTTGCGACCCCATGGACACCAGACTCCTCCATCCAGGGGATTTTCTAGGCAACAGTACTGGAGTGGGTTGCCGTTTCCTTCTCCAGGGAACTTCCCGACCCAGGGATCGAACCCAGGTCTCTCACACTGTAGACAGATGCTTTCCGTCTGAGCCATCACTGTGATCTTAGCCAAAAGGAAGGTACTAGGTAAATGAAAGGGCACTGATGTATTATTATTGGAAAATATTTTTTCAACATCACCAGGTTGTGTCTATGTGCATTAGTGTGTGTGTATTTACAGAAGACACTGTGGAAGTGGAATAACAGAGAAGCAAAAATGGGAAGGGGGTCCCAAAAGAATTCTGGTTTAGGAGAGATAATTGAGCCCTTATTTGATGATAAAATAGGGTGTCAAGTTCACAATCCTTAGTGCAGTTATGAACATTCGTTTAAGTCATTCTGATATAGGCAATGGTTTTACTTCATATCTGAAATTGTTGCTGTAAAGTTAGAAGAAATTTTACTCTTTGTCTTTTGCAAAACTGAGTTTTCAAAATCACTGGTTCATACAAGTTGTTGCCAAACTTATGGTAAAAGAAAGGCTTTTATTTTGCAATCAGGGATCAGACTCAAATGTTGGTATTTATCACTCCTATTCTATCTGAAAATCTCAGCTCGTCAGCTAGAAAATTCTAGTGATGCAAAGGAAGCTTTGTTATCAGTGCTTCAATATAATGTGCCATGACTTCTAGGTCTAAAGTTCTAACAGCAATAGCAACAGTAACAATACACTTTAAGCAGGGAGATAAAAGCTTCATGAACCCTCTTTTAAAATTCTCCCTTTTATGCTTGGTTGAAGGGAATAATCACGTGCATTTCCTCACAAGCAGTGCTTTAGTTTTTATCACAGTTTACTTCTGCTCTTCAGTAAGAAATGGAATTGAAAGAGGTAACATGAAAAATTTATTATAGTTTTTCCTTGTAGATATATTCTATTTAAATGTAAATTAATTGGAAAAGTGTGTTTCATTTTTACCAAAAAAGGGTCTATTATGCTGAAGGTATTAAGAGATACTTTAAAAATTATTTTATTTATGCTTTCTTTTTTCCCAGTATTTTGTTATAAAAAGTTTCAAACATAGGAAACCATAGATGTGTATGATGAATTCCCATCTATCTACCAGGTAACTTCCATGATTAACTTTACCACATTTTCTTTCTCACATAACTCTCTCTCCCATTGTTTATCCACAAATCCACTTAAGTTTTTGATGCATTTTAAAGTAGGCTATAGACAATAGCAAATACTAAACTCTACTTAATAATATGCATGCTGAAACATTTAGGTATTTCTGAAGACTTGAGCATACATATTATTACTAGTATTTAGCATTTGTTTATTGTTTGTAAGTTAAAATTTCTATTAAGCATATGCAAAATATTTTAGTGTACAATTTGATAGGTTTGGCATCTGCATACATCTGTGAAAATCAAATAAGATATGAACATTTCTATTACCCTGGAAAGTTCATGCTTTTTTCCTCAACACCTTCCCTTAGATTCAACACCATTCTGATTTTTTCCACTATAGATTAGTTTTGCCTGTTCTAGAACTTTATATAAATTGAGTTATACTTTGTGAACTTTTTAATGTAACTCTTTCTTGATTCAAATTAATGCTTTTACGATTAATCTATGTTGGAGCATATCAGGACATTTTCCTTTTTAGTCATAACTAGTATTCCAATTTATAAGTATATGACTACATATTTATCCATTCTCTTGCTGATGGACTTGTCTGTTCTGAATAAAACTGCTATGAACTTTTGTACAAGACATTTTTTGGTTGAGTATTTCATTTGTCTTGGGCAAATACCTATTATGATGTTTAACTTCATGTGTCAACATGGGAAGTATTTTAGGATGAATTTAACATTTAAATTGGTCAACTCTGGATAAGCAGATTGCCCTTCAAAATATGAGTGGACCTCACCTAATCAGTTGAAGAGCTAAACAGAACAAAAGACTACCTTTTCAAGCTATACAAAATTCTCCAGTGGATGGCATTTGGACTCTACCTGAACCATCAGTCCTTCTGGGTTTGCAGCCAGCTGGCCTGCATTGTGGGATTAAACTTGCCAGCTTCTATACTCAGTAAGCCAATTCCTTATAGCCACTCTCTCTCTCTCTCTCTCTCCACACAGACACAGACACACACACACACACCACAGACACATACATAATTCTTTTTCCTGTTTCTCTAGAGAAGTCAAATTCATCTATAAATGTAGTTACTGGATTTTATTTACTTATAATGGGCTGTACATGCATATGATTTTTTTAAACATCAACAGGAACTAAGTATATTCAGTGGAAAATAAGTCCTTATACAACCCTGATACTCACTAGTGCCCTAGGGTTGCCCCCAGAGACAATTACTTTAACACAGAGTTTTGTGTCTTTTAGAGAAATACTCTTTTCATACTTTAAAAGCTTCACAAAAATGGTAAAATGCGGACTGTTTTCTACTACCTTGACTTTCTCACTTAGGGGATTTAATTTTTAAATTTGTACTTTTTCATTTTTTTTCTAACTTAGAATAGAGAATTTAAAGTTTAAAAACTTAAAATGCATACCAGTTTAGTATAGAATATTTTAATATGAGCTTATCACTGCTTGTTTTACTCGTTAAAAAGTATTTGCTGAGATACTCTTGAATATCAAATATTTTACATGCTACTTAATTTAATTCATATAATCAACCCTGAATTAACAATTCATTCAACAGTCATTTAATGACTGTTTACTATTTGTTAGATACTTTTCAAAGCACTAGAGATAAGCGGTGAAAAATAGACAAAAATCATGGCTTTCTTTTTTAATGGGAGGAAAGACAAATAAGCACAGTAAACAAGTGAAACATTTATATACTATGGGCTGCGTGTGTGTGTGTATGTGTGTGTGTGTGTATGTGCACATGTGTGTGTGTGTGTGTGTGTGTGTGTGTGTGCTCAATCATGTCTGACTCTCTGCAAGTCCATGGACTGTAGCCAGCCAGACTCCTCTGTCCATGGAATTTTCCAGGCAAGAATACTGGAGTGGGTTGCCATTTCCTTTTCCAGAGGATCCTCCCCACCCTGAGATCAAGCCTGCATTCCTTATGTCTCTTGCACTGGCAGGCAGATTCTTTACCACTAGCACCCACTGGGGGCTTCCCTGGTAGTTCAGCTGGTAAAGAATCCACCTGCAACGCAGGAGACTCTGGTTCGATATTTGGGTTGGTGAGCTCCTCTGGAGAAAGGAATAGGCTACCCACTCCAGTATTCTTGCCTAGAGAATTCTGACTTAAACAGGGATCAGCAGAGGGTTTTTGGGGTAGGAAAGTGAAATGATCTGACCTATGTTTCCAAAATTCACTCTTACTGCCATGATGACAACATACTGGGGCAAAAGTGGAATGAAGGTGATTAGTTTAAAAATTATAACAATAATCCAGGCAATGGACAATGATAATTTGGTTGCAACAATCAAAGTTGTTAGAACCCTTTTCTTACACAAAGTAAATGTTTTAAGGCTCCTGGGAGAGGGTACTGAATCCTACTTTTGCTGAGGAAAGAATAGAAGAAAATTTCTTCCACTTCTGAAAGAAGAACAGGGATGCATTTTAGGTTCAAAAGCTCATACTGAAGATCAGCTACCACTGAGATAGCTGCAAGAAGCTCTTTTTCATAAGATCCATCAGAGATACAAGGAAAATACGCCTGTCACACAGAGGAGAAACTGAAATGCTTATAAAGTTCTTTATTTGAGGCCCAATATTAGACAACAGAGCATCTTCCCTGCCCTTGCCCAAAGTATAGGAGGTATACAGTGAGAATCAGAAAGCACCTGGTCCATTCAAGAAGGGAAAGGGTATAGAAAGAGTGCCCCCAGTTATCCAAAATCCTTGGGCTAATCCAGGGAACTGAGAAAAACTCTCTGGTACCCTAGGCCAGACTCTCATCAGAAGTGAGTAGCAGTGCTCCATCAGAGAAATTTGAGCTAATGGTACTTAGGGTAACCATACCAACAAAAAAACCCAAACAAGATTAACTCTTGCTTAGATTGACTCAACCCTTTGCTTTAATGGCCTGATCGAGGAAGAAACAATTCTATTTTCAGGCACAAATATTATTTACTGCTGTATCTACTGTTCTACATAAAATGCCTAAGATTCAGTGGGGGGAAAAAAAGACACACACAAAAGCAAGAAAAGAAAAAACAAACAATGCATTGTCAAGATAAAAAGCAACAACCAGAATCAGACTGAGTCGTTTCAGATTTTGGAACTATAAGACAGCAATTTGAAAAATAACTGTGACATGTCTTAAAGGATCTATCTAGTAGAAGCACAAACAATATTCATGAAGATGACAAATTTTAGCAAAGATATATATATGTATATATATATACATATACATACATATATATATACTATAGGAAAGAGACAAATGAAAGGGCAGAAATTAAGAATGGTATCAGAAGTCATTCTTTCAAAGGGCTGTTTGGTAGACTAGGTTTAGCTGAGAATTAGTGAAGTTAAAGAGATCAATAGAAATTATTCAAATTGCAGGAAGAGGAAAAACACAACTGAGCATCCAAGAGATTTAACTAGTAGCAAATTATCTAACATGCTAATACTTGGAATCTCAGAATAGAGAGAGAACAGGGAAGAATAAATATTTAAAGAAATGAAGGATGGGAATTTTCCAAAGATAATAAAAGACATCAAACCATTGGCAAAGAGTGGAGACCCCCAAATGGAGTACAGAACAAAAAATTAAAAAACCGAAGTGCACACACATGTAATGAGACATACTCATTTTCCAATTTCTCAAAAGTAAAACTATAGAAAAATTCATAAAGATACAAATGAACAAAGATAAACATTACAGTAGGCTCAAGAAGACATTGAAGTGACATATTATAAAAAGCTGAAAAAATGCCAGCATATACTTTTGTGAGATAAAGTGTTGGGAACGGTGACAGACTTTATTTTCTCTTCAAAATCACTGCAGATGGTGGCTGCAGCCATGAAATTAAAAGACACTTGCTCTGTGGAAGAAAAGCTATGACAAACATAGACAGTGTATTAAAAAACAGAGACATTACTTTGCTGACAAAGGTCCATCTAGTCAAAGCTATGCTTTTTCCAATAGTCATGTATGGATATAAGAGTTGAACCATAAAGAAGGCTGAGCACTAAAGAAGTGATGCTTTTGAACCATGGTGTTGGAGAAGACTTTTGAGAGTCCCTTGGACTGTGAGGAGATCAAAACAATCAATTTTAAAGGAAATCAATCCTGAATATTCATTGGGAGGACTGATGTGAAGCTGAAGCTCCAATACTTGGGCCTCCTAGTGTGAAGAACCCATTCTGATCCTGGGAATGACTGAAGGCAAGAGGAGAAGGGGATGATAGAGCACAAGATGGTCGGATGGCATCACCAACTCTGGACATGAGGTTGAGAAGGTGCCAGGAGACGGTGATGGATAGGGAAGCCTGGCATGCTGCAGTCTATGGGGTCGCAAAGAGCCAGACATGACTGAATGACTGGAAAAGAACAACAAAGCGAAACTAAAAGACCACTAGAAAACAAAAGTAGGAAACAGATTTGCAACTGTAAGAAATATTAAAGGAAGTTCTTCAGAGTAGGTAGGAACATGGATCTAAAAAGCCTATAGAAATCATAAAAATAAAGGTAATTTTAAAGAGTCCTTTTATTCCTTATCTATAATTACTTGAAAATGGAAAAAAAAAACTGTAATGATACATTGTGGGGTTTACAATATATGTAAAAGCAAAATATATGACAATGATGGCAAAAACCAAGAGAAAAAAGAATTATAGTTACACTGATTTAATGCTCTATATACGAAGCAGTATGATGTTACTTGAAGGCAAACTGTGATAAACTCAATTTGTTTGTTGTAGTTAGGTGCTGTGCTTAGTCACTCAGTCATGTCTGACTCTTCTGACCCCATGTTCTGTAGCCCGCCAGGCTCCTCTGTCCATGGGAATTCTCCAGGCAAGAATACTGGAGTGGGTTTCCATGTCATCCTCCAGGGGATCTTCCCAACCCAAGGATTGAACACAGGTCTTCTGCATTGCAGATGGATTCTTTACCATCTGAGTCACCAGGGAAGCCCATGAATACTGCAATGGGTAGCCCATCCCTTCTCCAGGGGAATCTTCCCGACTCAGGAATCGAACCTGGGTTTTCTGCATTGCAGGTGGATTCTTTACCAGCTGAACTACCAGGGAAGCCCATGTTGTAATTACAAGGGTAACCAACTATGATACTTTTAGAAAGATGTATATGCCTAACATGCTAAGAGTTTAGAATCATAAAAACACTCTATTAATTCTAAAATAAACAGAAAAAGAAGAAAAGGAACAAAGGAATCAATAGGAAAGCATTTGCAACCATAAATTTGACTATAATCAATGAAACACAATGATCAGTAATGATAAAGAGCAATAAAATTTAGAATCCTCTAAAAAAAAGACTGAAGGAACATTATTTAGCAATGTCACATATACAAGGAGGAGCATCATTAGTAGTTCAACAGACATTAAAAGGCTAAGAAGCAAAAATTATCAACATTTTATGCCAGTAAATTTAACAACTTAGATGAAATGAACAAATTAGGAAATATAGAAATGGATCAACTCACCCAGAAGTAATATAGAAAAGAACAGTCATATATTTGTTTAGTTAATTGAAACAATTTAAACTCCAGATCCCTATGATTTCTTTCACAAATTCTACTAAATATTTAGGAAGTAATAAGATCAGTGTTATAGAATTTCTTCCACACAATGAAAGAAAATGGAACATATCAGAACTGCTTTTATGAGGCCGCCATTTCCCTCATGTTAAAAACTAGACAAATAACTGACAAGAAAACTACAAATCAATTTCCTTTAAGACATAAACACAAAAATTCTCAACAAAGCATTTGCCATGGAACCCAGCAATATATAGAAAGGATAGTATCAATATATTATGACCATCTAGGAATGCAAGCATTTGAAATCAATGGATAATAATTCACTTTATTGATGGGCTGGTGAAGACAATTAACACGGCCATGTCAACGAATGCAGGAAAAAAAAGACATTTAACAAAACAGTCATTCAAGATAACTAGGAATTAAAGATAACTTCCTCATGAAAGGTCCACGGGGGAATTCTTAATAGTGTTTAACATTCAATGAGTTTCCCTTAGTACTGGGTACAACAAGGATGCCTTCAGCAATCCTATTCTACATTACATTGCAGTTCATATATAGTGCAGTATTTGTAAGAAAGAGAAATAAAGGCCATACAGATTATAAATTAAAAAAATAAAACTATCCCTAAAATGCACCAGAACCTATTAGTCAGTAAATTTTTCAAAGTTGCAGGATTCTGGATTAATATATAAAAGTAACTGCATTTTTATGTATTAGTAATAAAACCTGGAAACTAAAAAAAGTATTATTACAATATCACTAAAAACCATTGAATGCTAAAAGATGAATCTAGTAAATTATGTGCAAGGTTTGTAGCTGAAAACCTCAAAGCATTTCTGACAGGACTTGAATGAGATCTAAACAAATGGAGAGATAAACTATGCTAATAGATTGGAAGGCTCAATACTGTTTGAATGTAAACTGTCTCAAACTCATCTATAAATTCACATAATCTCAGCAGTATTCTTTTGTAGAGAGTGACAGATTGATTCTAAGATTTTCTTATATGGAAAAGCAAAGGAGCTAAAATACCAGGATATAATTTTTAAAAAGAAGAAAAAAAAATGGAGGACTTATATACTACTTGATATCAAGGCTTTTGAGAAAGCTACAATCAGTGTGGTGTTGGTAAAAATATAGATAAATAGATTAATAAAACACAGTTATTCATAAGCTGATCCAAACGTATACAATCACTGAGTTTTGGCAAAGGTACTGCGGTATTCACTTTCACTTTCATGCATTGGAGAAGGAAATGGCAACCCACTCCAGTGTTCTTGCCTGGAGAATCCCAGAGATGGAGGAGCTGGTGGGCTGCCGTCTATGGGGTCGCACAGAGTCGGACACGACTGAAGCGACTCAGCAGCAGCACTGTGGTATTCAGAATTCTAAGAGGACCCCCATCACCTACACCCTTATATAATCACCACACTTCTAGTATAGTCAAGACCTATAAATAGAATGGGATACACTCCCAAGAATATGTTGTGTTATATGGCAACATTGGTGCTGGAATAATTGGATATCCATATGTGAAGGAATGACCCAAATCTCATATCAGAAACAAAACTGAACTTTAAATGTATCATAGACCTAAATATAAAACTTAACATGTTAAAGTTTCTAGAAGGAAACATGGAAGAAAACTGTTGTCACCTTGGTTTAGGGGGAAAATATCTCAAATAAAATTGAAAAATTTCAAATACCATCATGAATCATAAAAGAAAAAAATCAATAAACTGGACTCGATCATAACTTAAAACTTCTGTTTTTCAAAAGACATTAAGGGATCTTCCCTGGACAACGATTCTGTGTTTCCAGTGCAGGGGGGCCGAGTTTAATCCTGGTCAGGATTCCCACATACCCCAACTAAGAGTTCGCGTGCCGAAACTAAAAGATGATGCCGAAACTAAAAGAAGATTGAAAATCCAATGTGCAGCAACTAAGATCTGGACAGGCAAATAAAAAGATTAAATAGTCAAGGATATACATGCTTAAACCACGGTGTGGTACCACTTCTTTAGTTCAGGTTGCTTTAAGAAGACTACCATGGACTGGGTGGCTTGAAAAACAGACATTTATTTCTCATAGTTATGGCAGCTAGAAAGATCAAGGTGTCTGGTGAAAGCCTGCTTTCTGCCTCCTTGACAACTATCTTCTTACATTGTTTTCAAGGCACAAGGGAGAGGGAACTTTGGGGTCTTCCATATAAGGACTCTAATCCAGTTCATGAAGGCTCCATCTTCAAGGCCTAATAACCCTCCAAAGGCTCCATCTCCTAACTATCAAACTGGGGTTTAGGACTGCAACATGAATTTTAAGGGTACACAAGCAGTATATAACATTCTGCCCTTGATCTCCCAAATTCACACCCTGCTGACATGCAAAATACACTAATTGCACCCCAACAGGCCCCAGCATTGTGACTCATTTTAGTCTTAGTTCAGACTTTCATGTGAACACCTAGATCGGATAAGCATGAGACCCAAGGAACGGTTCACCCTGAGGCAAATTCTTCTCCAGCAGTGAACTTGTGAAACCAAACCCTTTAAGTGCTTCCTAAATATAATGGGGAGACAAGCATAGGAAAGATATTTCCATTTCCAAAGAGAAAAATGGGAAAGAAGAAAGGGATGGCAGGTCCCAGGTTAAATCCAGAACCAGTCAGGCAAATAATATTTTAAACCTTGAGGGTCAAGATTTATCCTGTTTGGCTCAATGCTCTGCCTTCCAGGCTACAAGGGTGCAACATCACCCCTACAGAGCGGCACTGTAGTGAGTAGAGGATGGCCCGTGATGGGAGGCAGCACTGGGCATCGTGGGTTGAGGTCCATCTTTGCCAGCTGCCCCTCCTTCGAAATGGCTCTCCTCCCCTGGGCCCCGCACTCTGGGCCTGTAATGGGCCTTGAAAGTGAAAGTGACAGTCTCTCAGTCGTGTCTGACGCTTTGCGGCCCCATGGACTATAGTGTCCACGGAATTCTACAGGCCAGAATACTGGAGTGGGTAGCCTTTCCCTTCTCCAGGGGATCTTCTCAACCCAGGGATCGAACCCAGGGCTCTGTCATTGCAGGTAGACTCTTTACCAGCTGAGCCACAAGGGAAGCCTTTTAGTTCAGTTCAGTTCAGTAGCTCAGTCGTGTCTGACTATTTGCAACCCCATGAATCACAGCACGCCAGGCCTCGCTGTCCATCACCAACTCCCAGAGTTCACTCTGGAGTTCATCAACTCATGTCCATTGAGTCAGTGATGCTATTCAGCCATCTCATCCTCTGTCGTCCTCTTCTCCTCCTGCCCCCAATCCCTCCCAGCATCAGAGTCTTTTCCAATGAGTCAGCTCTTCGCATGAGGTGGCCAAAGTACTGGAGTTTCAGCTTTAGCATCATTCCTTCCAAAGAAATCCCAGGGCTGATCTCCTTCAGAATGCACTGGTTGGATCTCCTTGCAGTCCAAGGGACTCTCAAGAGTCTTCTCTAGCATCACACTTCAAAAGTATCAATTCTTCTGTGCTCAGATTACTTCACAGTCCAACTCTCACATTCATACATGACTACTGGAAAAACCATAGCCTTGACTAAATGGACCTTTGTTGGTAAAGTAATGTCTCTGCTTTTGAATATACTATCTAGGTTGGTCATAACTTTTCTTCCAAGGAGTAATCGTCTTTTAATTTCATGGCTGCAATCACCATCTGCAGTGATTATGGAGCCCCCCAAAATAAAGTCTGACACTGTTTCCACTGTTTCCCCATCTATTTCCCATGAAATGATGGGACCGGATGCCATGATCTTTGTTTTCTGAATGTTGAGCTTTAAGCCAACTTTTTCACTCTCCTCTTTCACTTTCTTTAAGAGGCTTTTTAGTTCCTCTTCACTTTCTGCCATAAGGGTGGTGTCATCTGCATATCTGAGTTCTTGATATTTTTTCCGGCAATCTTGATTCCAGCTTGTGCTTCTTCCAGTCCAGTGTTTCTCATGATGTACTCTGCCTAGAAGTTAAATAAGCAGGGTGACAATATACAGCCTTGATGTGCTCCTTTTCCTATTTGGAACCAGTCTGTTGTTCCATGTCCAGTTCTAGCTGTTGCTTCTTTACCTGCATACGGATTTCTCAGGAAGCAGGTCAGGTGGTCTCTTGAAGAATTTTCCACAGTTTGTTGTGGCCCAGACAGTCAAAATCTTTGTCATAGTCAATAAAACAGAAGTAGATATTTTTCTGAAACTCTCTTGTTTTCTTGATGATCCAACGGCTGACGGCAATTTGATCTCTGGTTCCTCTGCCTTTTCTAAATCCAGCTTGAACATCTGGAAGTTCATGGTTCATGTACTGTTGAAGCCTGGCTTGGAGAATTTTGAGAATTACTTTGCTAGCGTGTGAGATGAGTACAATTGTGCTGTAGTTTGAGCCCTTTGGCATTGCCTTTCTTCGGGATTGGAATGAAAACTGACCTTTTCCAGTCCTGTGGCCACTGCTGAGTTTTCTGAAGTTGCTGGCATATTGAGAGCAGCACTTTCACAGCATCACCCTTTAGTATTTGAAATAGCACAACTGGAATGCCATCACCTCTACTAGCTTTGTTTGTTGTGATGCTTCCTAAGGCCCACTTGACTTCACATTCCAGGATGTCTGGCTCTAGGTGGGTGATCACACCACTGTGGTTATCTGGGTCATGAAGATCTTTTTTGTATAGTTCTTCTGTGTATTCTTGCCACCACTTCCTAATATCTTCTGCTTCTGTTAGGCCCGTACCACTTCTGTCCTTGTGCTCATCTTTGCATGAAATGTTCCCTTGGTATCCAGTTTTCTTGAAGAGATCTCTAGTCTTCCCCATTCTATTGTTAAGTGGTTGCTGTGTGCTCACTGCTGTGCTGTGCTAGGTGGCTTCAGTTCTGTCTGACTCTTTGTGAACCTATGAACTAAGAGGACCCTAGTGGGCTATGGGATTCTCCAGGGAGGAAACTGGAGTGGATGCCATGCCCTCCTCTAGGGAATCTTCCCGACACAGGGCTCCATTCCATGCCTCTGTTGTCTCCTGCATTGGCAGCCAGTTTCTTAACCACTAGTGCCCCCTGGGAAGCCCTTTTGTGCTCAGCAGCCCAGTCTTATCTGACTCTTTGTGACCCCATGGACCATCCCCACCAGACTCCTCTGTCCATGGAAATTTCCCAGGCATAATAGTGGGATGCTTTACCACTGGCTGCCCTGTTAGTGTTCTATTCCAGTCAGGCTTTATTTTTTTTATATTATAGACCTTTAAGTTTTGCCTGCTTTTAATTTAACACTTCCTTTTGTACCCAATGTTGCTCTTCTTGCATTTTAATATGAGAAGTCTGGAGAAGTCAAGCCACAGACCCTCACTTTACTTAAAAATAGCTGCAGCTAAATATCCATCTTCATCATTTGCACAAAATAGTAGAATACGAACATGATTCAGTAAAGTTATTTACCACTTCATCACAGGGATCATCTTTCCTCCAGTGTCCAATAGCATGCTCATCATTTTTAATGGATACCTCATCAGAATGATCCTTACCATCCATGTTTTCATTGACATTAGGATTACTTAAGTAGTCTTTCAGAAGGCTGACGCTTTCTCTATAGCTCTCCTCTTTTCCCTTTGAGCCTTTTACTAGCATTGCCCTTGAAGATTTGTACACAGCAACGAAGGCTTTTTCTACCTTGAACCTCAAAACTCTTCCAGCGTCCAACTACTGCCCATTGCAAAGCTGCTTCTACATTTTAAAGTATTTGTTATAGCAGCATACTGCTCCTGGTACCAATTCCTGTCTTAACACATTTGGAACACTATAGCAAAAATATTGGGTGGTCTAAAAGGCAAACACTTATTCTCACAGTTATAGAGGCTGTAAAGTCCAAGATTAAGGTGTCAGCAAATTAGGGGTTTGGTGAGAGTGTACTTCCTGTTTCATGGGTGGTCCTCTCTTCGTTGTGTCTTCCTATTACAAAAGGACAAGGAAGCTTTTTGGAATCTCTTTTGTAAAGACATTAATCCCATTCTAAGAACTCTACTTTTATCTTGTTAACTTTCAAAGCCCCTACTTTCTGATACCACATGAGCGGTTAGAATTTCAACAGAGAAACTTGGGGCAGGGCAGTTGAGGGAGGGTACAGACATTCAGCCTATTGCCCTAGTCCTTCTCCCCTTATAATGTTTCTTTTTTAAATGGTTAATATCAAGTGCTAGTGAAGAAACAGAGAAACTGGCACTCATACATACACTGTTGTCGGGTAAGCAAAATGGAAAATGGACTGTGGAAGATTTACAAAGTTAATCAAATACTTATTATATACTACTCACCTACTCCACTCCTAATTCCAGGAAAAGCGATAATTTATGCTCACACAGTCTTCTGCATGAAAGATTACAGCACCTTTATTTATAATTACCTCAAACTAGAAATAACACAAATATCTATCAATTGGTGTGTGGTAAACAATTCGTGGTACATTCATATGATAGAATATCATACTATATTAGTAGTCAGTAATTGCATGTGCATTATTTTAAGTGAAAAAAGCCAGACTCAAAAGATTACATACTGCAGGTTTCTAGTTATACTACAGTCTGAAAAAGGCAAAATCAAAGGGGCAGGGAAAAGATCAGAGATTTTCTGGGACTAAGGGTGTGTGAGGGACTTGCCTAAAAATGGGCTGGAGGGAACATTTGAGATGGTGGAAATGATTTATGTTTTGAATATAATGGTCATTACTCAACTATGATTTGTTCAAATTCACAGGACTATGTACCAAAAGCTGGGAAAATTTTTTGGCACATAAATTATACATCAATGAACCTGACTTTGAAAAATAAGAAAATGGACACAACACCCGCACGGGCAGAGTCTATCAGATGTAACTGTACTGGAGCTCTACCAAAGGCTTATGACTTCCGGGGTAACGCTTGGACAGGAAACTGCAATTAACTTGGGTTGATTTTGGTGTTTAGCTCGATAGTGGCTGTCCTGTGGCAGGCAGCTGTGCACATGTTCCTGCAGAAGCTTGCACAAAGCTTAAGGGAGCCAGTGTGGGCAATAAGGCCCCTGTCCTCCAGTTGTCAGGGATCCGTGTTCTGACTGCTGCTTCTGCTACAGACGTGCAGGCAAAGAGGAGAGCAGACTTTCTGTCCTTCCTACCTTGTTGCAAGCCCCTTGTTCTCCAGCTAAAGTGACTTTTAGGGGATTTAAATGGCTAGTGTGCATGTTTTTTGTCTCTCAGTTATTCTTTTTCTCCTTTTGGAAGCCAGATATTAAAGCCTAGTACACTCAAAAGCAACTACATATACAGGGAAAATTAGGAAGCCACCATCCATGTTCAGGGCAAGGCACAGTCTCAGAAGAGACCTAAAAAGATGTTAAGTTTACATCTCAGGCTGTTCCTCAACTTATACATAGCCTAAAATAAAACCACACCCAAACAAAAGCATAAAACAGCAAACCCTGGGGAATGGGGAGAATCTTATTTCCAGAAATATCATATCATTATATTTGAATATCCAATTTTTCAACAAAAAATCCACAAGCAATGGCAAAAATAAACAAACAAAAACCAGGAAAGCATGACCTGGGTCAGGAAGATCCCCTGAAGAAGGGAATGAGAACCTACTCTGGTATTCTTGCCTGGAGAATTCCATGGACAGAGGAGCCGGACAGGCCACTGTCCATAGGGCTGCAAAGAGTTGGACACAGCTGAAGCAACTTAGCATTGCACAGGGCTTATTCAAAAGAAAAAGAACAAAAAAAAAAACATACACTGTCCCCAGGTAAGACCAGATGGCAGACCTTCTAGACAAATACTTTAAAACAATTTTCTTAAAGATACTCAAAGAACTGAAGAAAGTTCTGGAGAAAGTCATAAAAACAATACATGAACAAATGCAAATATCAGCTATGAGTCAAAAAATCTAGAAAGAAACCAAAAACAAACTTTGGAACTGAAAATTCCATAACAACTGAAATTAAAAAAATTAGCTGCTGCTGCTATAAGTCGCTTCAGTCGTTTCTGACTCTGTGCGACCCCATAGACGGCAGCCCACCAGGCTCCGCCATCCCTGGGATTCTCTAGGCAAGAACATTGGAGTGGGGTGCCATTTCCTTCTCCAAAAGAATTAGCTAAAGGGATTTAAAGACAGATTTGAGCAGGTAGAAAAAAAAGTCAGTGACCTTGAAAATAGCACAATTTAAATTATTAAGACTGAGGAACAGGAGAAAAGAAAAAAAGTGAACTGAGCCTTAAGGACCTGTGCAAGACCATCGAGGAAACCAACTTATGCACTGTGGGAGTCCCAGAAGGAGAAGGGAGAAAACAAGCAGAGAGATTACTTGAAGAACAGTCAAAAACTTGCCAAGTTTGACAAAATGCCTCAATATACATCCATGAATTGGATGTATGTGTATTTACTGAAGAAACGCAATGAATTCCAAGTAGGATGAACTTAAAGAGAGATCATTGCCAAGACACATTACAATCAAACTTTCAAGTGGAGAAGGGCATTACATATTATTAAGGGCTTCCCAGGTGGTGCTAGTGGTAAAGAATCTGCCTGCCAGTACAGGAAATGCAAGAGATGTGGGGTTCGCTCTCTGAGTCAGGAAGATCCCTTGTAGAAGGACACTACAACCCACTCCAGTACTCTTGCCTGGAAAATCCCATAGACAGAGGAATCTGGCGGGCTATAGTTGATGGGATCACAGAGTCAGACACAACTGGGCGATTGAGCACACATATATTATTAAACGTTTTGACTACAGCAAGATGATATAACAATTATAAATATTTATGCATCTAATAGAAGAACATCAAAATACATGAAGGTGGCATATGCTAAATCATGGATGGACCTTGAGGACAATATACTAAGTGAAATGTCAACTACAAAAGGAAACATATTGTATGATTCTCCTTATATCAGATAATTAAAGCATCCAGCATCATAAAGACAGCATGTAGAATGGGGGCTGCTAGGGGGAGTGGTGAATAGGGGATTTATTATTTAATGGGAATAGAGCTTCAGTTTTGAAAGATGAGAGGCAGTGAGGAAGGTGACGATGAGTGCACAACAATAGGAATGTACTTAATGCCACTGAACTGTACAAAATAAAACGATTAAGTTGATGCCTTGTATGTTGCATATACCACAAAAGAATTAAAAATAAAAACAGAGAGAGGAGAAAAATTGGCAACAACAAACACAACTTTTTAAAGAGATATTCTTATAACAAAAAAGCAGCAGTATTGCTGGAATGAAAAGGTTGGCCTTAGACAGCAATAAAAATATTTGCTCTCTGCTGCTGCTGCTGCTAAGTCGCTTTAGTTGTGCCTGACTCTGTGCGACCCCATAGACGGCAGCCCACCAGGCTCCACCGTCCCTGAGATTCTCCAGGCAAGAACACTGGAGTGGGTTGCCATTTCCTGCTCTCTAGTAGAGTCAAATAATAGTAGCAATATATATAACAATAAAATAATAACTGACACAGATTCAGCACAAACATGGTGTCAGGCATTATTCAAAGACTTTCTTGTATAGATACATGTTACCTTGATGACAATGATATGATGATATGCAATAGTTACAGTTCCGAGTCCTCTTTCACAGACAGGAAACTGAGGCACAGAGATTATGCAGTTTGCTCAGTTAGTCAGTTAGTCTGATTCTAGGATCTATTCACTAACAAGATAGAATGTCTTTACAGTTTTGACTAGGAAATTGAGACTGATTTAGGTCCATGAACCTGTCTAGGATCACAGAACTGCTGGGTTGGTCAGTAAGAGCTAACTGAATTCTTCGTAGTTATAGGGCCGTGTGCGTATCTGGGATTTCCAGGTGGTCCTAGTGGTAAAGAACCCACCTACCAATGCAGGAGATATAAGAGACATGGGTTCAATCCCTGAGTCAGGAAGATGACCTGGAAGAGGGCATTGCAACTCACTCCAGTATTTTTGCCTAGAGAATCCCGTGGACAGAGCAGCCTGGCGGGCTACAGTCCATGGAGCAGCGAAGAGTCAGACACAGCTGAAGTGACTTAGCATGCACGACAGCACATGCATGTTTTATACAAACACGAATTAAACTGTACTATATAGAAACATAGAGATATCAACGTACACAGGCATATGTCAACAGAGCCGTGTAATTTTTAATTTGGAAAGGACAAATTGAATTATCAGCTCCAAGCTCTTTGCTTCCCCCCTTCCCCGATCTTAACCAACTCTCAATGCCTAACTGGGTAACTGACTCAAAAATGTCAGAGTCAGGGTTGTCTTAAAACCTCCTGCGTTGCCTAGCACAAGACCAGTCCACAGTAGGTATTTAATAAATGTTTGTTTAGGGAAGAGATTTGAAAGTAACCATCCTGAAAGGTTCAATGACCCGAGTGCCACGAGAGCTGCCGGGGATGTGTACCGCATCGTCGCTGAGCACTGCAGCAGCCTTCCATCAATGCTGAGCGCTAAAACTCTCTGGGCACTGGGGATGCTGATACCAAAAGAAAATGTCAGGCAGGGCGGGAGGCACTCATCATTTCCTGAAAACTGCATGGATGTAGAGTGCGAAAGATGCATCACAAGTCACTAAAGCACATTTTGTTACTAACTGTTCACGGGCAGCTGCTTGTCACCTGCTTCTGACAAGAGAATATAGTTTTCCAAAGTGGAATCATCTTCCTAGGTAAATGTGTCTGTGATCTATTCCACTTTGATGGAACTGACATCCTTGCTGTTGGATGCCTTCCACGTGAAGATTTATCATTTAATTATAACTAAGAACATGGACTAAATCCCAGCTGCTTGGGGAAATTACTTACCCGAAATGCAGGATTCTCAATAAAAGACTTGGGACTTATTTCTGATCCACAGACTCAAGACTTTGATTCCCTAAAAGTGACAAACGTTACAGGCTCCCAAGAAAGAGAGAATCCCTAATTATGAGGTACATGATGGATTCCAAATTGGAGAAGCACAAACATGAGCCCCTTTGAAAGGCATTTTAGTGGTCTGAAGAGATCAGATGTATTAATTCCCCCCTCCACGAGGCTAACATAAACGCCTGCACCTCTCTCAGCTGTGACCTACAGCGCTGTGGAAAACGCATCTCTCAGTGCCATGGGGGTAACCACACTGCTTAATTATTCTGTTCTTGTGAAAGAAAACAGAGAGCATTGCTTCTGGGCTTTTCATCTTTTGCTCTCATAACCTCAAAACAGCATTAAAGGGATGGAGCTTTCAGGCAGCCTATTTCATTAAGGAAATTAATTCAACCAAGAGGTCTGGGGCTTTCACCGTTCGCTGTAATGATGGATTCGTCAAATCCAGATGCAAGCATTGGGGGCACTTTCCTGCAAGAAAGCATTCAGTACCATTTTACCTTGCAGAATTTTCAGCAGTGGTTCTCAACCCTGATTATACATTAGAATCCTTAGGGATCTTTTAAAAAACACCAAAGCTTTGCTTCCCACTACACAGATTCTGATTTAACCAGTTGGAGGTACAGTCTGGGCACTGGTATGTTTTAAAGGCTCCCCAGATGATTTGGATGTACAGACATTGTTGAGAATCACTGCACACAGTAAGACTTGCCAAGACAATGTTGAGCCATCAGGGAAAAGGATTTTTTTCTTTTTTCTGGTTGGTTGGCTTTTTTTTTATTATTATTTTTAAAAACTTTGTATAGGAGTACAGCCAGTTAACAACGCCATGACAATTTCAGGTGGACAGCAAAGGGACTCAGCCATACATATACACATATCCATTCTCCCCCAAACGCCCCTCCCATCCAGGCTGCCATGTAACATTGAGTAGAGTTCCCTGTGCTATACAGTAGGTTCTTGTTGTTTATCCATTTTAAATATAGGAGTGTGTACGTGTCAATCCCCAATTCCCTAATTGTCCCAGGGAGAAGAATCTTGAATGAAGAAGAGCTCTGATCAAAGCAAAGTCTTCTCCTTGGCTCCAGATCTAAATGGATATGTGTTCCACCTTCTGCAGGAGACCCTACAGTTTGGACTCTAGTAGCATTCTTTTCCCCTCTGTGTTCTGTTGGTCAGTAGGAATTAGTGGCCTCCAGGTGCTAATCCTGGGCTCCTTTACCTACCTTTGTTGGTATCTCAGCTATGGTTAAGTTAACTTTGTTTTAAATTAGAGGGATTTCTGCTTTACTGGATGGCCTCTGAGGGCATAAAGAAGGCTGAGAACTAAGGAACTGATGCTTTCCAATTGTGGTGCTAGAGAAGACTCTTGAGAATCCCTTGGACTACGAGGAGATCAAACCAGTTAAGCCTAAAGGAAATCAATCCTGAATATTCATTGGAAGGACTGATGCTGAGGCTGAAGCTCCAATACTTTGGCCCCTTGATGTTAAGACCTGACTCACTGGAAAAGACCCTGATGCTGGGAAAGACTGAGGACAAGAGAAGGGGCAACAGAGGATGAGATGGTTGGATGGCATCACCAATTCAATGGGCCTGAGTCTGAGAAAACTCCAGGAGATAGTGAAGGACAGGGAAGTCTGGGGTGTTGCAGTTCATGGCGTTGCAAAGAGTCAGACACGACTTAGTGACTGAACAAAAACAGCAACTCTAATGGCTACTTTATCTCCCGTCTTTTGAACATTCCAGCTTCAAACACTATATTTCTCTCGTTATAATCACATTTCCCTGTTCCCATTATAATTAACCAATATTCATTTCTTCTTTTCATATTTTGCCTTAATAGTTCCAGATCAACCTTTTACCTTCATCAACCCAACCAAGCTGTTCTTCGCATAGAATCAGTTATGAAATGTGATAGATACTCTGTTACATCTTACTTGACTTCTCAGCATCATCTGACAAAACCTGGTTGTTCGTGTTTTGAAATATTTTCTCATTTGGTTTATGGGGTTCCTCTTTCTCTATTGGTCACTCCATCTTAGCCCTTTGTTTCTGGATCCTCGTGAACTTCCTGAACTCTAGAGTCCAAGCGCCAACAGGCTCAGTCCTTGATTCTACCAGCGATGCCACATCAGGCAGAGGGCATGTTGGTTTTCATTCTTCTTGTCCTCTGATTTCCACCCATTTTCTCTCATTGGCTAAACTCAGCAGGAAACTTAGCCCAAGGGGGCCAGACGCTGCAAAGCCAGGGAGGTTGAAGCGGCAGTAGACACGATATGGGAAATGTTACTGGACATTTGTTTACTTCTAGAAATGACCAGTAGAGAGGGCCACACTGATTTTGCAGAAGAAAGAGAACAAGGAGTAAATGCAGTTTGTTAGCAACTAGAGGTTCTATACCACTCCCAGGCCCGCTCTTCTCCATCTTGGTAAAGGGCACCAGCGTAAACCTCACTGCCGAATCCCCAGATTCTTGAGTTTCTCACATCCACACCATTTGATCCATTAGCAAGTCCTATTAGCTTTATGTGATAATACAGCTTAAATTCAAGCACATCTCGCTATCTCTTTGTTAGGCTCAATCCCCTCATCTCTTGCCAGATTAACCCAATGGCTTCTTACAAGGTCTCTGCTTTCATTGTATTGCTTGCAATTGCTTGCCTACATAGAAGACATGGTCTTTAAAAAAATTTGAACAGATCTTGTTATTCCATTGTTTTAAATGCTTAGCCTCAGGCCCACAGCCCAGACTCCAGCCTGTCATTAAGCAATGCAGCTATCTTGCAGAGAACACAAACAAATTCATTCCTGTCGTCCAGAGGTCTACAAGACGGATGGGACTGCCTCTTGGTTACTTGTCCCCCTGGACACCATACTAAAGTCACACTGACCCTTTTTTCTTGGACATACTCACCGTATTTAAATCTCAGAGAATCTGCAATTGCTGTTCCTTTAACCTAGTCTCTTTTCACTCACACCTGTTCATTTCTCGTCCTCATAATTTATTCAGGCTTCTTCTCAGAAGTTATCTCTTCCTAGAGGGCTTCCATGTCCGTGTGTGTAAAAGACAACCCTGAAGTTAGTCTCCTTTTAATTTGGTCTCCTTTCCTTGTTATAACACCTTTCTACCTTGACATTACATTGTATATTCAGGCCATATTTTTTCTTTTTCCCTCCAAAATGTGAGCAAATTTTTCTTATCTTGATCTCTGCTATTGACCCAAGTAACATGAGCAATTGCTAGTATACAGTACATTTTTGAATAAATAAACAAAAGAATCAATAAATGAATGGTAGGCATTTGCTCTTGCCAGAGCTGAAATTGCCCCTTGTGTAAATGCCTAAGCTTCTGCCAATAGAAGTTATTTCCAAACGCTATATAAATCTCACCACGTCAATGTTGCTGAGTTCCATGCAAAAATCAGAAAAGTGACTTTCTGCCAAGCTCATCTTACACATGGGTCCCTAAACTGTATTTATTTTGATCAGTGTTCTCGATGTTTCCCAAAACAACTCCTTTAAGCACCAGCCTTAACCCCACGTGCAGACTCTCAGTCTTACATGAAAATTATTCCATCTACTTTCTTAAGCAAATTGGAGATGAAACGCAGTCCGAGGGGCTAGGCAGAAAACAGTCACCATGCCATCCCCAGGTCTCTTGTCTTCAATTGTATTTACTGAGCTACCAAATCATACACCCTAGATTTCATCAATGTAGGAAAGCATTCTTGGTATACAGAAGGGGGTATGCTAAGAATGTACCATCTAACTCCCAGCAGAGCCCCAGCTTAATCCAGTGCCAATTAAAATTTAAAAATAATTTGCAGAACGAAGGCAGAGTAGAAGGATATGTGCTCATCTTTCTGCTGGGAAAGACTGAAGGTAAGAGGAGAATAGGACAACAGAGGATGAGATGGGTGGATGGCATCACTGACTCTATGGACGTGAGTTTGAGTAAGCTCTCGGAGTTGGTGATGGACAGGGAGGCCTGGCGTGCTGCAGTCTGACAAAGAGTCAGACATGACTGAACGACTGAACTGAACTGAACTACATCTCAGAAATACAGGTTATGGCAAGGTAGAGTGACCTATTTATGACAAAATGATATGATACAGGGCTCATTTTAACGTAATGCAGTGGAAGTAAAACAGGTTGAGATGAAACAAGATTGGCATTTAGAATCTCAAAGACGGGTACTGAATGTACCCCTATGCATTGTTTTCTATGCATTTATGTTTGAATCTTTCCACAATCAAAAGTCGAAAGAAAGAAAGGAAGTGGCAAAAGAAAGGAAGTATAGGTTTAGCATACGCTTTACAGCTTTGTCATTCAGGGTTTTCTGACATTGTATTTCTGATGAAACTTCTAGCACTCGCAGACTCCAGTTCAAAGACTAAACCTTCTCTTCTTTTTGAGAACTGATTCTTTCTTGAGAGATGTAACTTCTCATTTCTGAATGAAATGGCATCAAAAGTACCCAAATCCATTTTCCCTGTTGTCCTCTTCAAGACAAGCTTCTACATGTATCTAGACGCTTTCTGAGGAGCTGTTTGTGGTGCTGAAACAGGGACTCTGCAAGAGAGTAGCAGTCCTGGCACAGAGGAGATGCACTTGTCAAAGTCCTCACGTGGAGGGTGACTTTTCTGCCCCAAATGCTTCAAGCAGAGGGTCATTGGTGGCAGCAGCTACACACAGTGATGCTCATGGGGCCTTCCATGTGGAATGAATAGGTCTACTCTCATCATCTGCGGTCCTAGATTTTAATCGCTGGGATGTGTATATGAAACTTGGAGAAAAATGGCTTCATTTTTAGATGTGACACATCAGCCTTCTTGTTTCACTTCTCTTTGATATCCTCTTCTAAATAGCATCATTCACTCCACTGGCCCCCATCTGGGCATGACCTTATTAAGCTTTACCTTTGAGTTGTCCAGGATGGTTCTTTTCTACTTACACTCAGAGTCTACCTAGTGCTTCTAATCAACTTATTCAGGCAGCCAAGCTAAGCCATTTGGGGCCTCTTATCAGAAAGCTTGTGCTCTTGCTAGAATTTCTTCTGGTCTTACAATTTTCTCTCTAAAAAAAAATCCTTTTTTAAGTGTCCTTTCTTCCTGCTGATGTTTCTGATCCAAAATAAGAAAGAGCCTTGCAATCAACACTTAAAGCTCTTTGTTCTCTGGGTACACAGTGGGCATTCCTGCAGTTACTCTGTTAATCAGCAGCAAACTCTGTATCATGGTGATTTTTCACTAGGTCTGTCTACTCATGGGCAGAAGGATGAAGTTTATAAACCACAAGTAGAACTTCTGACGGAGGGATGGAGGGCTCCGACTTCAGCAAGCTACTTACTCCACCACTCCAGGGTGGGTGGGCTTAAGGTGAAGTTATGAGGTAGCTGGCATCTGTCTTGGTGCATTACTTAGATTTCCCTTTCTTCCTGCTCCTTATGCTTGTTTTTTTTTTATTATCTATTTCCCTGCCAGGTGCCCAGACTTTCCATGCTTCTCCAACTTTTTCCCACTTAAAAATGAATTTGTTCTAAATTACTACAGATTTTAAAATTAGTCTCTTACTTCTCACAGGAGAATTTGTAAGAGAAGGGTCAATAGGAATGGATGGTGGAATTTTAGCACTGAGGATGCTCTGGAAATGGTAATTTTTTCCTTTTAGAAAACCTCACCAGACTCTTCATGACTACAAATGCAATGAGGGGGAATCTCAGAGACCTGACTTCTCACTTTACTTTGGCGATAATTAGCTTAGTGGTTGAGGGAACTGACTTATCCGTCTGGATGTCTTTCTTCAGTTCAGTTGCTCAGTCGTGTCTGACTCTTTGTGACCTCATGAACTGCAGCACGCCAGGCCTCCCTGTCCATCACCAACTCCCAGAGTCCACCCAAATCCATGTCCCTTGAGTCGGTGATGCCATCCATCTCATTCTCTGTCGTCCCTTTCTCCTCCTGCCCTCAATCTTTCCCAGCATCAGGATCTTTTCAAATGAGTCAGCTCTTTGCATGAGGTGGCCAAAGTACTGGAGTTTCAGCTTCAACGTCTGTCCTACAAATGAACACCCAGGACTGATCTCCTTTAGAATAGACTGGTTAGATATTGTTGCAGTCCAAGGGACTCTCAAGAGTCTTCTCCAACGCCACAGTTCAAAAGCATCAATTCTTCTGTGCTCAGCTTTCTTTATAGTCCAACTCTCACATCCATACATGACCACTGGAAAAACCGTAGCCTTGACTAGATGGACCTTTGTTGACAAAGTAATGTCTCTGCTTCTCAATATGCTGTCCAAGGAGTAAGTGTCTTTTAATTTCATGGCTGCAATCACCATCTGCAGTGATTTTGGAGCCCAGAAAAATAAAGTCTGACACTGTTTCCACTGTTTACCCATCTATTTGTCATGAACTTGTATAAAATGAAAGTCTGGAGCTATAAGAGCCCAGATCTCAGCTTTACAAATGTACATAGTAGGTGTGCTTTCTTAGTGTGTACTAAATGAATGAAAGAAACAACTTTCAGCTTCATCATTTTGTGACACTAAGTTACATTTCTGGCGACCTGATGAGAAGAGTCAACTCACTGGAAAAGACCCTGATGCTGGGAAAGTTTGAGGGCAGGAGGAGAAGGGGACGACAGAAGATGAGATGGTTGGACGGCATCACCCAATCAATGAACATGAGTTTGAGTAAACTCTGGGAGATAGTGAAGGACAGGGGAGCATGGTGTGCTTCCCTCTATGGGGTCACAAAGAGTCAGTCACAACATAGCAATTGAACAACAACAAAGTTATGTATTAAAGCAATGACCTGCTTATGTGCCTTGGTGCCAGCCACCGGGCCAGTGTGCTTATGAATTGCATTTGCTTGGCTGGAAACTTACAGAAGACAGGGCCACATTTTAGGGTAGTTCAAATTCTTATAAAATGTAGAAAATTTCAAAGAGAGCTTGCAATTGAAAGACAGTTGGTTCAAGATTTGTGTAGGGGATAAGAGAGGTTTATAGTAGAGTATAGGTGAGTTATAGAATATAAAGTACCCATATTAAGTATAAAATAATGAAGAATACACAATAAAAAGTAATAGAGAAAGGTCATATCTACAGCTTAGTACACATAGAATATGTGCTTTCAAGCTTCAGACTCTTTACTGAGACGGTTAGTGATTGTTTCTACAAGCATTTCTTAGACTAGTTTGCCTTTTCTGTTATATTGTAGTAAATATATCAATGATGCCAACTATCTATGGATTTTTAGGCCATTGGGAATCATAGTTCCTAGAATAGTTTCTTTTCCTTCACTTTCAATAAGTTCTCATGTGAAGATGTATTAAGTGCCAACGACATTGTGAGTTATTCTAGCTATAAAGATGAAGAAAATATAATCCTTATTACTGAGAGACTCACAATATGGTCAGAAAGATGGGTAAGTTAACATAATTACATCAATGTAGTATTATATAGTTACATCTAAATAATATGACTTAATACTTTGAAATAATATAAAAGAACAGGGAAAGAGAACTTAAGCCTTACTAGCTGAGGTGTTAGGAGTGAGCAGCTGAAGTGGTTTGAGCACTTCAAAATATGTGGAAGTAGGGAAGAGCATGGAAATCCATACCCCACCTCCTTTCCCCAAAGTAAGTTGAATTCTCTCTACTATTTGAATCATAAGTTAAATGTTGGAGAATATTAGGGGATAAGACTGGAGTTGGGGGCAGAATTCAGTTTATGAAGGAATTGAAGAGTTGAGATTGTATATTGGGTTAGCCAAAAGTTTTGCTCAGGTCTTTGAAAAACAAAAATAAACATTTGGCCAACCCAATATTTACTCATTAGGGAGTTTGGAGTCCCTTTGAAAGAAAGGGACCATTTAGTCTTTGCCATTCCTATAAATTTCAAAATTATAGTAGGTTATACACTCAGGAAAATGGTACCTAGTTATAGATAACCAATTGAACGTGAAAACACAATTTGGGGCACATCTCTTGTGATTTAAAAAAAAAAATTACTGAACAAATTCTGTCACATACACTAAGGCTAGAATTATACTCAAAGTTGATTGCCATATAAAGGAAGTTTACGAAGACATATCTGCTTACCTTGCAATCATTCAAGAAGCCAAAATATGGATTCAAAGGGAATAAAGAAAAAAGTCATAACATTATAAATAGAGGCTACATGGTGTGACACATATTCTCACACTAAGCCCTTAGAGGGAGAGACCACTGATATTAAAGTAGTTGACTCAGAATTGATAGAAAAGATAGGTCTCCAGTTTAGTGTTAGAAAATGAATGAATTAAAATAAGTAAAGCAGGAGGCTAAAGTATTTGTTTTGGGAGATTGCACAAATAAAGACTTGAAAGTGGGATTTACTATTATATTTGTTGGTAAGATTAATCGTTTGCTTATTTTGCATTCATGAACCAAAGCCCATACGTTATTCAAATTTCTTTAGTCTTATCTGAATGTCCTTTGTTGTGCTAGGATTCCACACAGGTGAGTTAAATGAGGCAGAAACCACCTACTTTTATACTTTTGAAGCCCTTGATGGTGGCACTAGGTTTGGGGAAACTATTCTGGAGGATGTGGATGCAACAGTTTCTAGGTTCCTGAGCATCTGAGTTTTGGCTTTATTCATTCAGAAGTAGTGGGTGCCCAGGACAGCACGTAACAATAATATGATTTGCTAAGCTTGTTAGAGCCTATCTTAGCATTAAGCTTGAACACACTTTTCCAGTGATATTAGACTACTTTGAAGTGAAAGTTTAAAAATAAAAATGAAAAAAGACTAAGGGCAAGGTCCAAAAGAATGATATATAACAATAGGAGTGTTGTTAGACAAATAGGTTGGATTGTTTGGAGAAATTCTTAATGTTTCAGTTGGGAGGGGAAAAATGAAGCATGAAGCTCAAATACAATCTATTTACCAGCCATGGAGGTTTCCAAGGGTGACTTTTTGCTTGTCTGGATTTTCAGCAGTCTGAAGTATTGTTTTTTTCCCTCAGATACTGACTCTTTCTTGAAATCAGTAATGGAATAGACATTGTTTTTCCCTTTGTGCACAATGAAACGGCTCATCTCAAAGTCAGTAGGAAGAGTGAGAGGCTTGTCTTAAAGCATGGGCTCATATGCTTGTTTCATAAATATTAAAGAGGTCGATGCACACCTGGACGATAATTTAGGGGCACACTTCTTTCATCTGATGACCCTATGCTGGTGCCCAAGGCAAATCTGGGCAATGCCTTGAATATTGTTTCATGAGAACTTATTTACGTGTGGTATTCTCTGGAAGTGAAAGTTGCTTAGTCATGTCCAACTCTTTGCAACTCCATGGACTGTGGTGCATGGAATTCTCCAGGCCAGAATACTGGAGTGGGTAGTCTTTCCCTTCTCCAGAGGATCTTTCTAACCCAGGGATTGAACCCAGGTCTCTTGCATTGCAGGTGGATTTTTTTTTAGCAGCTGAGCCATAAGTCTATAATAAATTTAATCTAAACCACTAATTTTATGTCTTTACTTTAAAACTTCATTTGCTTTTATGAATATAAAGTTTTTTTCAGATAACACTAGCTTAAGCTATCCTAAAGATATTAACAAGCCTTATTTTTTGTCTTTTGATTTTGTCACTGTGTTATGTTCTGGGCTCTTGATTTGATAAATTACTGTGATTTCTTAAAAAATAAAGATGGGGTAAGTGTTAACATTCTCTCCAATTCCAGCATTCTGTCTGGAAGATAATGTGGTCCCCAACACAGAACAGAGACACATGGACAAAATACAGATTATAAACTTTGCCTGTTGATATGAAGACTATGGATTTATTGAAAAATATTCATCAAATGCCTAACATAGACAAATATGATGGCAAATGTAAGAATACTGGTCCCTTCCCACAAGAACTTTAAATGAAAAAGAAGAGGAGATAAAATATCTAAGAAGATGAGCTAAATACACTTGTGATAAGTGCTTTATAGGAGAAGCCTTTCTGGGAATGTATAACACAGGAAATCGACCTGCATAAGCTATCAGAGAAGGCTGTTTCTAAGAAGGTGAGTTTCAGGCTGACACCCACAGCATGAGTAAGATTCCAGTGGTGAAAGATGTGTGTGTCCTGCATATGTGCCAGGGAGTGTATCGAGAGGGAAGCATTTCAAGGAGAGGGACATTATGTTTAAAAAAAATGTGAAATGGAAAGTTAACCTGATATATATTAGAGAAATCTTTTAAAGGAATTGTTTGGAGAAATTCTTAATGTTTCAGTTGGGAGGGGAAAAATGAAGCATGAAGCTCAAATACAATCTATTTACCAGCCATGGAGGTTTCCAAGGGTGACTTTTTGCTTGTCTGGATTTTCAGCAGTCTGAAGTATTGTTTTTTTCCCTCAGATACTGACTCTTTCTTGAAATCAGTAATGGAATAGACATTGTATTTCCCTTTGTGCACAATGAAACGGCTCATCTCAAAGTCAGTAGGAAGAGTGAGAGGCTTGTCTTAAAGCATGGGCTCATATGCTTGTTTCATAAATATTAAAGAGGTCGATGCACACCTGGACGATAATTTAGGGGCACACTTCTTTCATCTGATGACCCTATGCTGGTGCCCAAGGCAAATCTGGGCAATGCCTTGAATATTGTTTCATGAGAACTTATTTACGTGTGGTATTCTCTGGAAGTGAAAGTTGCTTAGTCATGTCCAACTCTTTGCAACTCCATGGACTGTGGTGCATGGAATTCTCCAGGCCAGAATACTGGAGTGGGTAGTCTTTCCCTTCTCCAGAGGATCTTTCTAACCCAGGGATTGAACCCAGGTCTCTTGCATTGCAGGTGGATTTTTTTTTAGCAGCTGAGCCATAAGTCTATAATAAATTTAATCTAAACCACTAATTTTATGTCTTTACTTTAAAACTTCATTTGCTTTTATGAATATAAAGTTTTTTTCAGATAACACTAGCTTAAGCTATCCTAAAGATATTAACAAGCCTTATTTTTTGTCTTTTGATTTTGTCACTGTGTTATGTTCTGGGCTCTTGATTTGATAAATTACTGTGATTTCTTAAAAAATAAAGATGGGGTAAGTGTTAACATTCTCTCCAATTCCAGCATTCTGTCTGGAAGATAATGTGGTCCCCAACACAGAACAGAGACACATGGACAAAATACAGATTATAAACTTTGCCTGTTGATATGAAGACTATGGATTTATTGAAAAATATTCATCAAATGCCTAACATAGACAAATATGATGGCAAATGTAAGAATACTGGTCCCTTCCCACAAGAACTTTAAATGAAAAAGAAGAGGAGATAAAATATCTAAGAAGATGAGCTAAATACACTTGTGATAAGTGCTTTATAGGAGAAGCCTTTCTGGGAATGTATAACACAGGAAATCGACCTGCATAAGCTATCAGAGAAGGCTGTTTCTAAGAAGGTGAGTTTCAGGCTGACACCCACAGCATGAGTAAGATTCCAGTGGTGAAAGATGTGTGTGTCCTGCATATGTGCCAGGGAGTGTATCGGGAGGGAAGCATTTCAAGGAGAGGGACATTATGTTTAAAAAAAATGTGAAATGGAAAGTTAACCTGATATATATTAGAGAAATCTTTTAAAGGCTGTAGTGAAAATACACAGCAAGGGGGAAAGTGCTTTATAAGAGAAAAGACATATCACACAGGGTCAGGAAAGGCAATTCAAAGATTCTGGACTGGATTCTAGAAGCTGAGGGAAGACATTTAAGCGTGGGCCTTTACATAATCGGGTTTGCAATCTGCAAAGCTCATACTTGCCTCTGTGTGAGAATGCAGGGTATTTCCTATGGGAACAGTAGATCATTAACAGAGAAACCAAAATGAGCCCATGGGAGGTGTGGTGCCTTCCAGAATGGAAGGGTTCCAGTGAATGCTTGTGATTCTAGTGTGAGTGGGGAATAGGGAAAGATTTAGGATTAAAAACTAGCTGGGTAGGGGTGGAGCTGGGAGTAAAAATATAATAATATCTAGAGAGATGGCAGAACAGGGGAAGATTAACCCAAAAGGTCAAGTATTTATGGATTTCACCTCATTTTAAAAATTGATAATCATGCCCTTTTAAATGAAAAGAGAGTGCTCTTCATTCTTTTAATAGTGAACATCTTTCATGCCCAAATACTGTATGCGGACCCTTAAGATACCTGTATTTTAAGCATTGTACAGAGAATATACAATTTCTTTTTGTATCTGTTTGGATATGGTTAAGAAAATTGAACTATTCCAATTATTCCTGGAATAAAGGGATTTAATGCAGGAATTAAAGCTTATTCCAGAGAAGGCAATGGCAATCCACTCTAGAACTCTTGCCTGGAAACTCCCATGGACAGAGGAGCCTGGTAGGCTGCAGTCCATGAGGTCGCGAAGAGTTGGACATGACTGAGTGACTTCACTTTCACTTTTCACTTTCATGCATTGGAGAAGGAAATGGCAACCCACTCCAGTATTCTTGCCTGGAGACTCCCAGGGATGGAGGAACCTGGTGGGCTGCTGTCTATGTGGTCGCACAGAGTTGGACACGACTAAAGCGACTTAGCAGCAGCAGCAGCAGCAGCAAAGCTTATTCATCTTGGACAACAACCTTTTGGAAGGCTGCAGTCAGAAGACTGGGGAGTCATTGAAAACTTCACAAACACTAAAGTGGGTGTTTTTCAAAAGTAGGATGATAAACCACTAGAAATTTTTAGTCTTTGGGAAAGATTTTTCCAGCTTACTGTAGTGAAGAGATAACTCACACAGGGAAGTCAGAGAGACCACTACAGTTGCTCACAATGGCCCCCAAAGAACAACGATCTCACCTCCGCTCTGCCTTGTAAATGTCATGTGTGTGCATATGTATGTGTGTGCGTATGCGTGTGTGTGTGTGTGTGTGTGTGTGAGTCGGTCAGTCATGTCCAACTCTTTGTGACTCCATGGACTGTAGCCCACCAGGCTCCTCTGTCCATGCGATTTTCCACGTAAGAATACTGGAGTGGGTTGCCATTGCCTTCTCCAATGGATCTTCCTGACTCAAGGATCGAACCCAGGTCCCCTGCATTGCAGGTAGATTCTTTACCATCTGAACCACCAGGGAAGCCCTCTAGATGTCCTGCAAGTGACTTATAGGTAAACTTTATCCCGAAGCCACGTAGGAAAGGAATATCTTAGAATGTAGCTCTTGGCTTCCCCTCTGCGTTACAGAGGATATTGTAGAGTAGAAGCGTGTTAATGCATGTTCTCCATAAAGGTGACTCTAAAATGGAGTTAAACATGCAGTTTTTGTTAGGGGAAGTACCTGTGAGAGAAAAACGAAGAGAGAAAGCTGAGAAAGCTGGGAGAGATGTCAGACCATGATGCTCTTATGATTAGTATACAAAGGACAAGGGAAGAAGGGTTAAGTGGAAATGACATAGATCACTGTGCAGTCTAATGAAGATCCGCCAAAGTTTCAGGGAGCCTTCAAACTAAAGTTGGTCACTGGAGGAGCCCCAGGTCCCTCAGAAAGATGTCTGCTCTATATCCTTGCCACACTCAGTCATCGACTGGAAGTAGCCCATGGCAAGGGTGGTCTCAATGAAAATGTGGTGATGAATCTCAGAACACACACAGGGGCCTTTCTCCAATGAGCTCTCTGCAGCTGGAGGTCTGTGACACCTGTTTTCATGGACATCACACTAAGGATCAAGTGAAAGGCTGGCATCTGATAATCTAGCAGAGTCTACTCTTTTGTCAGCTTCGTATCCACACTTCCCCTTTAACCCATGTTCAGCTTCAGAAGAAAGGGCAGAACAGCATCTGATGCAGCTCTTCTGACTACAACCAAACACATCCTCATCTTTGCACAAAAAAACGGAAATACTGCATGATGGATGCGACTTTATTTACCCTGGGTGATACTCATCACTCTTCTAACAAGTCACAATCCTTTTGATATCCTTCAACTTAAAGAATGAGTTATAGAGTTAACGGCTATTAACATATCTTATATCAGATAAAAAGTGAATTGGAGAAGGAAAAGATAAATTGCTTTATATATATATATGCAAAATAATGAGAAACATGGATGACCAATCCAGCTCCCATTCCTGAAACTAATCGTAAGGCTAAAACTGCAATTTGACACTTTCTTCCTCCACTGTTCGTTTCACATTCCCTTTATACTCAGCCAGTACCCCAGTTGGTGTGGTTTTTATCCTGCTGGGTCTCTACTTTTAGTAGTTTTGCTTGTATTTTGTTATTGTAGTTTCTCAGAAATGCTTACTATGGAATATGGGGATACTAAGAGGCTCCTCAGAGAGTGCCTTGGGTCCAGACATGCTCCTTTATGGCCCAGTGAGTGACAGTAACTCCGTTTCCCCTTGACAGGCCATCTAGTCAATGTATAAACTCCTTTGTTCATTTGAGACACCCAAAGTGACCAGATGTCAGTCTCAATTTTTAGGACAAGGAAACCCTTGTTTTGGACAAGAAACCCCAAGGACTTGGAAGCTTCTTTGTTTTGGAAACCAAGACCTCTGATCAAAAGGAAACCAAAGTTTTGGGGATGAGAAACAAAAGACTTCTAGTAGGTCATGGGATGTCATAGTGAGATGATTCATTCTCATTTCCACCCTTGGTTTCCCAGACCCAGGCACGCTTGCTGTGTGCTGGTTCAAATCATGTCATATTTGAAGGACATTAACTAGTCCTGTAAAATTATTGTTATCCATGTGGTGCCACAACTGAGTTCTTCACTCTTCTACCAGCCCATCTCTGAAAGTGATCTCCTTGCTCATTTGCTCAGTTTGTGGTGATCAATGATGCCTTGGTTCAAGCCCATCTGTTAAAGTCTGCAGAAACTATCCATCTGAAGCATCCCAGAGACGTTTCAGATGCAGTTCCCTTCTTTTAAAAAGTTTCCAGGAATAAAACAGTCACATCGATCATCATTTCTTGATTAAGAAATTAAAAATGCTTTAAGGGAGGAACAGAGAATATGCTCTACTGATTAACAAGGGGAAAAAAAATCAGTTCCAGTTTGGCTGTCAGATAAGCCTGAACAGAGAAGCAATGTGAACTCGAGGAGCTGCTCCAGGCAGTGGAAATAAGAGCAAAGGCAGAACAGGGAGCAATTTCAGAAAACAGCAGGAACTGGCTGACTTGGCCATAGATAAAACAAGTATAAGAAACAGGTGGCGAGGGAAGTTTGAAAGGCGAAACGTGTAAGATCTTTGCAGGAATCAGGAATGTCCGTCTAATGACATCTTCCTGCCACGGGAAGTAGCAGGAGGGTGGTCTTTTTGTTTGTTTTCTTCCAGAAAGAAAAAAAAATTATTGCAGCAAATTAAAGCAGATGAAAGGTCAGAGCTGAAACCCTGTTTCTACTGCTCAGCGGTGTGGTCTTGGTACACAGCACAAGCATGGAGATTCTCTGAGCTTCAGCTTCATTGTCGGTAAGTGTGGCTGATAATACCTCCTTCACAAGGTTAAGAGGATGAAGCGCTACAGCAGGCCACAGTACCTAGTTCTCTCTTAAGTAAATAAGTCTGGATCTATGCCTTCAGCGAGGCGGTCGATCATGATGATGAGGGAGACTGATGACTGTGCGTGGGAAGCATCGGGTACGGCTACAACCTGTGACTCACGTGCACCAGGTCCCACAGTGATTTTCTGAGACGGAATCTGAGGCCAGGGCTGCCCGGACTCTGAGAGGACTGGGATTGAGCACGGAAGTGAGGTGGCTCTTCTTCAAACCACGTTCTATCAGGTTGTGACCTGTGCCTTTGATTTTCTTTTCATCTCATCCTCCAGGGTGAAAAGTTACTTTCGGATAGTTTGTTGCATTATAAAACTATATCCAGTATATAATTTCATAACTTTGACTATTAGATAGTGTGTTCGTTGCTTAAACTATTTTGGAATTTTAACAGAATTCTACACACTCTTAACTCCCCCCTCCCCTTCACATCTTCTGCCACATGGAAAGAGTCCTGTATAGTCAGGCATTATGACCAGTCAATCGATGTAATCAATCTAATAACATGCTCTTGTGATGTACAGGCGCTGTTCCAAGCACTACACACAGGAGCTGTTATTTAATGCATGAAGCAAGGTATGTGCATATGAGGTATGTGTTGGTTTTTTCCCTTTAATTTTTAAATTTTTTGGCCACACTGTGCAACACACAGGACCCTAGTTCCCTGATCAGGGATTGAACCCACATCACCTGCATTGGAAGTGCACAGTCCTAACCACTGGACCCCCAGGGAAGTCTGAGTTATGTGGTATTTTTACAGATGAGAAAACTGGAACAGAAGAGAATCAAGTAATTGGCAAAAGCCTCAGAGGTAGGTGTTGAGCAGCAGGACTGGGATTCCAAGCCTGAGGGCCAGCTGCACACTGCCCTGGCACCCTCGCACTCACCTCACAGGGCACCCGGAGGCAGTGGCCCCATGTCCCCTGTGGTCCTCCACACACACCTTCATGAGGAACTCCAGGCTTTATGTTTCCATCAAAATGAGACCATCTTACTAACACTAGCCCTTAGTGCAGGCCTGCAGCCCTTGTTTTGCCTTCGATAAGTTGAAATACTCTTTTTCTCTGTCTGATCTACACCCTGCTTCAAATGATATTTACGTATCTCCAGTTTTGAAAGTTTAAAACCCTGGGGTTAAACCTAAATTTCTTTGCAGCGAAATCCTTCCACTTCAGTTTCTGTGCTTTCCCTCTCGCTGCATCCAGCACAGGACAGGGCCTGTACGCTTTGTGTGTGGATCCTCAGATGGATCCCTTGGTATGGAGGGAAAGATTGCTGAGCTGCAGCATTTTCTTTTTTAACCTCTCAGCTGAGTGCAAACTTGAAATCAGATTGAATTGCTGGAGCCCTTAGAGGGGACTTCAAAGCTTGCACTGGAAAAAGAAAGAAACCTACAGGAGTAGAGGAATTTAAGGAGAGGTCAGAGACACCTAGAAGAATTTCATTAAATTTTGATATATGGGAAACATCTTTTATTTTTGGCTGCCCATGAAAGCTTTATATATATATATATATCTATTTGACTGGCTACCTGTCTGTCTATCATCTATTCCCCCCCCCCTCCGCTAATATATTGCAGTTGGAAAATTTCAGGGGGACATCCAAAGTTTGGGTTAAATATGATCTAAAGTTGAGTAAAGTCAAGAGCCGAGGAAATCCGCACCACCAGCCACATTTGGGTTATAGTGTCAGCATCTTATCAGCATCTTAACTGAACTACCACTCAACCGGCATTTCTTTTGAGGCAGTCACCACCTAAATATTTGAGCTATATTAACTTGTTTTACCTTCACAGCAACTCCATAAGCCAGCTTGATGCTGGCTTCCTTTAAAGATGGAGAAACTGAGGCACAGAGAGGTTAAGTGCTTGCTCCAAGTCACAGTTAGGGTGTGGCAGAGCAAGAATTTGAACCTTATTTGTTTTGGAGAACATGCTCTTTACCACTACATTGTACTCCTGTGATTTCTGAATTCTTATTTCCCCTGTAAGAATTTTTCCTCTGTCTCAAAAACCTAATCCCAGACATCTATAGGCATGACTGCTTAGACTTTATTCATTGATAACTGCCCTCTGTCCCAGCAAGAAGAAACCCCTCATAGCATCTTCCTGCCATGGGATGCTGGCCATTTCCAATTCCAGCAGGGACTGGAACCTGACGTTGGAAGGGCCGACAAGATTCTCAGAATGGGGAACTCAAGGTGAAGGGTGAGCACAGCACAAATTCAGGGAAGGTTCATGAACTTCTGCTGTGAAGGTTCCCATCTTCCTGAATCCTGATTATTAACAATGTCTTTGGATATGTGAGCCCTGAGAATCTTTCTAACAAATTTGCTATACGAATAGACCAGTTGGGGATGGCCTCTGCGACTTCTAAACAAGGATCATAATTAGGTAAGATGCCGTGCCTCCCGTTAGCAGCTTTTCCAAGCAGTCTACCTGTCAAACAGTTCCTCAGTAATAAATATTATTTTGCTAAGCCACACACATGCTATTATTCTTCCGTCAGTAAAGGGAAGGCGTGCTCAAATACACACACACAAGGAGCTCTAGCCATACTTCACTTTTTTTTTCTCCTATCAACTGTTTTCTTATTTTATAGCTAGACATTTTCTTTAGGTATTTTCAACACATATTTATTTTTATGAAATATAAATATACTGTGGAATCTAAATCTTATAATTAATACTAACTCTAGAAAGCATCATTGCTCAATCAAACTTAAATAGTACCTGTTGCCTTGAGATATTACTGATGCCAACCCTTCAAAACCATGGCATAACCACTCCATAGCAAAGGATGCAATGACAGCTGTGAGCAGGGGCACTTAGCAAGGGGCAGTGAGGCAAAAGGTGAGGAGGGAGGAGCATAATTCTACTCTTACATCAGTTTGTAAATTAAAAGATGCTTTCTCAGAAGAAAAGCTATGACCAACTTAGACAGCATATTAAAAAGCAGAGACATTACTTCGCCAACAACGGTCCGTCTGGTCAAAGCTATGGTTTTTCCAGTAGTCAGGTATGGATGTGAGAGTTGGACCATAAAAAAAGCTAAATGCTGAAGAACTGATGCTTTTGAACTGAGGTGTTAGAGAAGACTCTTTAGAGTTCCTTGGACTGCAAGGAGATCCAACCAGTCCCTCCTAAAGGAAATCAATCCTGAATATTCATTGAAAGGACTGATGTTGAAGCTGAAACTCTAATACTTTGGCCATCTGATGCGAAGACTGACTCATTGGAAAAGACCCAGCTGGCTTCCTTTAAAGATGGAGAAACTGAGGCACAGAGAGGTTAAGTGCTTGCTCCAAGTCACAGTTAGGGTGTGGCAGAGCAAGAATTTGAACCTTATTTGTTTTGGAGAACATGCTCTTTACCACTACATTGTACTCCTTGATTTCTGAATTCTTATTTCCCCTGTAAGAATTTTTCCTCTGTCTCAAAAACCTAATCCCAGACATCTATAGGCATGACTGCTTAGACTTTATTCATTGATAACTGCCCTCTGTCCCAGCAAGAAGAAACCCCTCATAGCATCTTCCTGCCATGGGATGCTGGCCATTTCCAATTCCAGCAGGGACTGGAACCTGACGTTGGAAGGGCCGACAAGATTCTCAGAATGGGGAACTCAAGGTGAAGGGTGAGCACAGCACAAATTCAGGGAAGGTTCATGAACTTCTGCTGTGAAGGTTCCCATCTTCCTGAATCCTGATTATTAACAATGTCTTTGGATATGTGAGCCCTGAGAATCTTTCTAACAAATTTGCTATACGAATAGACCAGTTGGGGATGGCCTCTGCGACTTCTAAACAAGGATCATAATTAGGTAAGACGCCGTGCCTCCCGTTAGCAGCTTTTCCAAGCAGTCTACCTGTCAAACAGTTCCTCAGTAATAAATATTATTTTGCTAAGCCACACACATGCTATTATTCTTCCGTCAGTAAAGGGAAGGCGTGCTCAAATACACACACACAAGGAGCTCTAGCCATACTTCACTTTTTTTTTCTCCTATCAACTGTTTTCTTATTTTATAGCTAGACATTTTCTTTAGGTATTTTCAACACATATTTATTTTTATGAAATATAAATATACTGTGGAATATAAATCTTATAATTAATACTAACTCTAGAAAGCATCATTGCTCAATCAAACTTAAATAGTACCTGTTGCCTTGAGATATTACTGATGCCAACCCTTCAAAACCATGGCATAACCACTCCATAGCAAAGGATGCAATGACAGCTGTGAGCAGGGGCACTTAGCAAGGGGCAGTGAGGCAAAAGGTGAGGAGGGAGGAGCATAATTCTACTCTTACATCAGTTTGTAAATTAAAAGATGCTTTCTCAGAAGAAAAGCTATGACCAACTTAGACAGCATATTAAAAAGCAGAGACATTACTTCGCCAACAACGGTCCATCTGGTCAAAGCTATGGTTTTTCCAGTAGTCAGGTATGGATGTGAGAGTTGGACCATAAAAAAAGCTAAATGCTGAAGAACTGATGCTTTTGAACTGAGGTGTTAGAGAAGACTCTTTAGAGTTCCTTGGACTGCAAGGAGATCCAACCAGTCCCTCCTAAAGGAAATCAATCCTGAATATTCATTGAAAGGACTGATGTTGAAGCTGAAACTCTAATACTTTGGCCATCTGATGCGAAGACTGACTCATTGGAAAAGACCCTGATGCTGGGAAAGATTGAAGGCAGGAGGAGAGGGGGACAACAGAGGATGAGATGGTTGGATGGCATCACCAACTTGATGGACATGAGTTTGGGTAAACTCCGGGAGTTGGTGATGGACAGGGAGGCCTGGCGTGCTGTGATTCATGGGGTTGCAAATAGTTGGACATGACCGAGCAACTGAACTGACTGATTTTAATAGAAGAAAAACACTAATAAAGTGAACTTGTGAAATTTGTATTTTCATTAGATTTAAAATTCAACCCATCAGCTTATCAAGTAATATCTTTGTTTAAAAAAGTAATTAGCTGCCTGTTGCATTGCTAGGCTATTTCAGTATTAATATTTCTATTCTTTTTCAGTTCTATTAACTTTCCAATTTATCTTTGCCTGTTGCTCACACTGAAATCAACAAAGATCAGTACTGTGTGTGCCTTTTTTTTTTTTTCAATTGAAATGGAGCTTCCCTGGTAGCTCAGGAGGTAAAGACGTAAAGAATTCTTTTGCAATGCAGGAGACTAGGTTTGATCCCTGGGTTGGGAGGATCCCCTGGAGGAGGGCATGGCAACCCACTCCAGTATTCTTGTCTGAAGAATCCCCATGGACAGAGGAGCCTGGAGGGCTACAGTCCATGGAGGTCACAGTGTCGGACATGACTGAGTGACTAAGCACAGCACAGTGCTGGTTTCAATTTCAAATTTCGTACTTGATTTACAGTGTGTTAATTTCTGCTGTAAAGCAAACTGACTCAGTATACATGTATACACATTCTTTTTTATATTCTTTTGCATTATGGTTTATCCCAGGATATTGAATATAGCTCCCTGTTTGTACAGTAGGGCCCTGTTGTTTATCCATTCTTTATATAACAGTTTGTATCTGCTAACCACAAACTCCAGTCCATCCCTTTCCCTCCTTGGCAACCACAAGTCTGCTCTCTACCTCTGTGAGCCTGTTTCTATTTCATAGATAGGTTCATTTATGCCATATTTTAGGTTCCATATATAAGTGATATCACAGGACATTTCTCTTTTCTCTGACTTACTTCACTTAGTACGATGATCTCTAGTTGGGCCTTTACTTTTGATTACGCCAAGATTGCTCGAGAGAGGGAAGTTCATGATGGGGATGGATGGACAATCACTAGGACCTGTACATCTCTCTCTGTCTTGTGGTTCATTCATTACATGCCATATTTGGAGCTGTATCTACAATTTTTTGTTTTTTTTTGGTATTTAAACTTTTAAATTCAAAATGTTGCTGCCACCTTTTGTTTTGCTTTCTAAGCCTCCTATTAATGACTAGTGTGATCAAGGAGGGACAAGCCAACCTCATCTTCCCTTTAGTGAAGTTCTCAACCAAGGGCCACTTTGTCCTTCAGAAAACATTCAGTGATGCCTGGAGAAAATTTTGGTTGTCACATGGGTGGAGGGAGAGTGTTGCTGGTATCCAGTGGGTAGAGGTCATGGATAATGCTCTATATCCTACAAGGCACAAGACAGCACCCCCACCCCTCAAGGTCACTGGTGGAGAAGTTGTGGGGCTCTCTGCAGTGTTACAGGGAAGGCAGTGTCAGAGATGGGGAGGAGCATGAATTTCAGAGCCAGACAGACCTGGCCTAAAATTCTGGCTCTGCCATTCACGGCTCTGATGTTACTGGCAAGCTGTTCTTCCTATCTGTGTCTCAGTTTTCCTACCTATTCAGTAAGTAATAGTGGTCACTACCGTGTCGGTTTGCTGGGAAGATTAAGCGGATGAACTGATACAAGTAGAACACTTAACATTGTTCAAGGCCCAAGATACTTGATAAGAAAGCATGGATTCCACACTCTTCACCTGAAGTAGTGTTCTCCCAAATAAAATTTCCTGGGAAACTCAGACAAAAATAAAATAAACAAAAGATGAATGCAAAAGCCCACAAATAGACACACACACTGAATCATGATTCCTTATTCTAAGGCCATGAAGCCCAGTCACCAAAAGGCCTCCAAGACCCAGCTTACCATTTCCCTTGTCTTTCTCAGTTTGTATAGAGCACAGGTGTGGCAAATTCAAGTGATTACAGGGCACAGACAGGTAAAATATATGGCACAGGCAGCCTAATGTTGGCATTTTAACATATAGGATTGTCTTCACTTCTACAAACAAATATATTCTTTCCCATTTTCCTTGAATCATGTGGTTTTTTTGTTTTCCTGGTCTTGACAGAGACATGGGTACAGAGACATATTTCTCTCCCATAATCCATCCGACAGTACAATAAAAATGATAAGTGGTAAGTAACACTTGGCAGTGATGCTGGAGAGATAGTTGTAGAGTGTGTGTGCCAATGGGTGACAGCAGACCTGGCCTTGAAAGGGCAGCCGCTACTGAAGTTGAGACAATTGTTGAGATGTGAGACCACAGGTCCAGTGGATGCCAAATCTTTTCACTTTCTGGCAAGAGCCAGAACTCTGGATTTTTATGTGAACTCTCTTGATATTGAAATGTTAGTTTATATTCTTGAAAAATTGCTCTGCAGATAAAACATGGCTGAGGACTAAATCCTACTGTCTCTAGATTAATAAAATACGGACTCTTTTCTACCTTTCAATCTCATTATCGTGATTCAGAATTCTCAGCACTGTTGATTGCATGCACCCGTTCAACAATTATTATTGAATGTCTGCTGTGGATCCAGTGCTATTTTACATGCTAGGGATATAGCGACAAAGAATACAAAATGCCTGCATTAGGAAGCTTGCATTCTTGTGGGAAGAGACAATGAAGATGAATAAATATGGAATATACCAGGTGAGGTGTGGGTTACCGAGAGCATCCAGCAAGCAGAAAAGATAGAGAAAGCCTTGTGTGCTGCCGTGCTGTGCCCAGTCAGGTCTGACTCTTTGTGACCCTATGAACTAGAGCCCACCAGGCTTCTCTGTCCATGGATTGCTCAGGCAAGACTACTGCAGTGGGCTGCCATTTCCTTCTCCAGTGGATCTTCCCGACCCAGGGCTCAAACCTGAGTCTCCAGCATCTCCTGCATTGTGAAGGGGATTCTTTACCACTGAGCTACCTTGGAGTCCCAGGCCTTGTGTGAAAGGCCTCAAAATAAAAAGTCATTTGAGCAGAGACATAAAAATGATAGGAGAGCAAGCTTACTGATGTTTCAGGTACTGGAATTACAGACGATTGGTACAGAGGGTGCAAAGGCCCTGAGGCAGACAGATAGGGAGGCCAGAGCACAGTGAGTGGGGCCCTGTGTGGAAGGGTCTGTGGGGTCTGGAAAAGGTTTGGATTTTGCAACAAGCAGATGGGAAGCCATTCGAAGAGTTCCAGTGGAGAGGTCACAAGTTTCCATTTATATTTATTAGGATTACTCTGGCTACATTGAGAAGAGATGGTAGAGAAACAACCTATTTAGAGTCTCCGAGAACAGAGGCTGAGCCTGAATTTTGGTAACAGCCAGTTGTGAAATCAGTTGAAACTGGTTTTTAACCTAATGCCACTTTTCTTCAGTCCTCCCAGTGAAAGTGGTGGTGGTTTCATCACTAAGTCGTGTCTGACCCTTGTAACCCCATGGACTGTAGCCTGCCAGGCTCCTCGGTCCATGAGATTTCCCAGCGAGAACACTGGAGTGAGTTGCCATTCCTTCCGCTAGGGCATCTTTCCAGCCCAGGGATCAAACCAAATAATTTGGGTCTCCTGCCAAATAATTGGCAGGCAGATTTTTTTGCCACTAAGCCAACAGCGAAGCCACTTCTCTTACAGGCAAATTTTAAAGATCCCCAGGCATCATACTCTTTTCCTCTCTAGAATCTTCCAGATCTCATAGCTTGTACTTGCCCTTCTACCCCTGTGCTAGGCCCTTTCTGACTTGGACTATTAGATGAAATGGACTCTTGTCTTCCTAAGCTCATCTTTACCCCAGGAAGCTATCATGTTTCACTCTGCATTCCTTATCTTATTCTTGGATTTTCGAATCATCCCTTGCACTCTGCACCCTCTATGCTCCACTTGGTCTGGAAGAGATTTGAGGAGGACTCCTGTGTGCTGGGTGACATTTATTTCTGGCTGTCTCTTCTTCAGTCATCAAAAGGTGGGCATCTGTGCATCTCTTATTCTTTGGATTGATGATTTTATAATGTCTGGATAACTTTTCTGTTTTCTCTTTAAAAGCTGTTTTCATTTCCTTCATTTCCTCATTTCACTAAGAACACGAGCTCTGAAGATGATCAAGGTTCAAATGCTGGCTTTTTCCAGTTCATGGGTCCCGAGGTGAGTAACTCAACTTCTCAGAGGTTCCTGCTGTGTTAAACGGGGACACCAGGACTCATCAGACAGGGCTGTTGTATTAATTAATACATGTAAACTACTTGGAACAGCACCTGACACAGAATTATTTATTAAATGAATGTTATTGTTATTCTTATTACCATTCCTTTTCCTTTTCATTATTTAGATGCTTTCAAAAGTATTGAATCTTTCAATGAATATTTAATGTGTGTACCTACTGCTCAATAAATCAGTGTTTAAAACTAAAATGAACAATCAGTAACTTACAAACATTTAAATATTCACTGAATGATATGATCACTATTAGCAAAATGTCACTTGAGTTGACTTTTTTTTTTAACAGGAGGAAAATGAGAAGGATTTTAATTTAAATGAATCGAAGCTATTTTATTTCATAAGACCCTGCCAGAAAATGTGTGTAGTTTCAGAATTTTAAGTGGAAAAAGGCCACCTCCCATGAATCTTCCTTTCGTATTAATGTATTAATATCTGACCTGTGTTAGAGAATTAGGTCCCTCATGGATGTGGAAAAAAGGTGAGGGATGCGGTTGGAAGGAGGAGGGATGCGGTTGGAAGGAGGAGGGTGCAGGTTTTTCTTTTTTCTTCAGAAATAATAATGACCCACACGATTAGACTGAGTCTCATTTTAAGGAGAAAGGTGTGGAGAGACAGAGCAAAGCGATGAAAGAAAGGATGCTAGATGGAAAAGGAATAGCGTGAATCATTTACAAACTTCACAGTGAGTTATAATTGGTATTTATGTATGATTTCCATTCTTTTGGGAATTCAGTGGGTGGAAATCCAGTCTAAAAAACAAATACAGGCAACCTTTGATTTTTATAGAATTCAACACATGGCTGCCTTTACAGCAAAAGTTCCTTATGTAGATATTGAAAAGAGAACTCAAACTGCAGGAAAATCAGTCTGCTACTAGACTTTCTAGATTTTCCTTTAGTTATTTATTAATTTATTCCCTTGTCATTTTATCAGATAACTAAGTCCTCTGGAAACCCTGATACATCCTGAATCCTTAGCTTCCAATTTCTGAATGAGCAGTAATGAAGAAATGGATGGAAACAGATGATTCCAGCATTCGAAAAGATTGTGAAAGCGAGGAGCAAATGCACCAAAAGATTTTAAGACCCTGATGAGGGTGTTCATCTTATTTGAGTTACAGTGTAGACCCAACCAGACAGTGATTTCAGATCTTTATGTCTGTGTCAAGGTGAGACATAACCCTTCTAAAGGTCACTTTTCTCTGAGCCCTATTACCTGGACTTACAAATTTCCTCCCTTAATGTCATATATGTTTAGACAGAATGTTTATACATGCTTAAATGTAAATAGTTAAACGAAAACACACGATGAAGTGGAAATACATGTGAACATAATTGAGGCTGGCAGAAGGATTAACATCATCCAGATTCTAATGCTGTTTGGGAAGTGGTTCAGTTTTTCTGTTGGCTTGCTTATGAATCTGCTGCCTCCAGTTGCAAAAGGTAGTAATTTGGTTTAACAATTGGCCTGGCGTGCTCCATCTTCCTATGAGTTGAATACTTTCCATCTCTGCATGGTATCCTTTAAATATTTATTACTCAACAATGTTGGAAACCAGATGAGGTTTTGTATCCAACTAAGACACAAGTGTCCCATGTGGAGCCCCTCCCCTAATTAAACCTCCATATCCTGTCCTTGTAATAAATGCTTGACTGAAGAACATGAAGGAATAACAAAAGTTTCCTGATTAGGCTAGAATGCATTTCCAATGCCTTAAAAAAAATTTTTTTTTTCAAATCAGCAAGAAACCAACAGCATAATGTATCTTTTTCTTTCCTTGTTTAATTCTTAGGTGATATATAAGTTACCTTCACTTCAACACAGGGTAAAATGGTGATAAACTTATGAGAACAAATTTATTTCCTTTGTTAATTTTGGCTTTTATTTTTGGTGTGCAAAGGTTGGTAGTAGAAGACAAAAATATATTTGACATATGAAAGAATTTGAGCAAATAGTCTTTTATTTCAGTTATAATGGGGGAAAAATTATCCCCTTTGGCAACCCACTCCAGTGTTCTTGCCTGGAGAATCCCAGGGATAGCAGAGCCTGGTGGGGTGCCATCTATGGGGCTGCACAGAGTCGGACATGACTGAAGCGACTTAGCAGCAGCAGCAGCAACAGGTGTTCACCAGTGTGAGCCCAGTTTCTCATCAAGAAGTCACGGTTAGAGTGCCTTCTGAAGGGTAAGGTTAAGTTCATTCTAAAGCTGACGTTACTCACTGATCTGTATTCTTGCTTGGTATTCTGGTAACAGTTCAATGGACACCAAAACTACATTCGGATCTCTCCTTCCTCAAATGAGTCCCAGTTAGGGTAAAATAAGTTCCCTTGTGGCTCAGCTGGTAAAAAATCCGCCTGCAATGCGGGAGACCTGGGTGTGATCCTTGAGTTGGGAAGATTCCCTGGAGAAGGGAAAGGTTACCCACTCCAGTATTTGACTGTATAGTCCATGGGGTCACAAAGAGTCGGACAGGACTGAGCAAATTTCACTTTCACACTAGGTCTTCCCTGGTGCCTCAAATGGTAAAAAGTCTGCCTGCAATGCAGGAAGTCTGGATTCTCTCCCTGGGTTGGGAACATCCTCTGGAGAAAGGAATGGCAATCCACTCCAGTATTCTTACCTGGAGAATCTCATGGACAGAAGAGCCTGGTGGACTAGAGTCCATGTGATTGCGAAGAGTTGGACACGACTGAGCGATTAACACTACTCCAACTAAGTCAATGTATGGAGAGTAGAATCTTTGAGACACAATGACCCTTATGTCTAAAACATTGTAACTTTCTCTGTATTTTATATTATCGGATCTTACTCTTGAGAAGAATAGTTAATCTTGTTAAATCATAGTAACTAAGGCTCCCATTAGGCAACTCAGGATGTCAGTTCTCCACCAAGATGGTTTCTGTCCACATCCTTCCCATGATGGGGACTAAGTGTAGGGAAACTAGACTCTGGTTTTCTCTTGCACACGTGCTCCTCCTTCACTTCTCTTGAGGTGTCCTTCACCTTGTTGGGTCTTTGCATCCCTGGGTGTTCTTTGCTGATGTCTTCTCAGCTCTGGTTGTCTCACCTGTGTCCTTTGGGTTTCTTGTTAGCCCCTGCTGATTAATTCAGGCTCAAACATCCATGACATGTTTTCAGCTGTCAAAATATCTCATGATGTAGTGACTTCTAATCTTCATTCCAAGCTTGTAAAATGGGGTCTGATAGCAGGATGGGTTTCATTAAAGACACTGAAGAGGATTTTTATCAAATGTATAAACAGAATTGTTTTTGCTTACTGATCTTAGTTGTGTGTATTGAGCTGCCTCACATGGCTACCCCTTTATATGAATTGTCTTCTGCTGTAAATGAAAGGCCCTTAATATTTTGACATTAGATATAGGATAGATGCCAGGCATAACTTTTCTGCCAACAGAGCTGATATCTGAGTGAATAAGAAATTGGCATAAAGTAATAAACAGGAACTATCAGTCACTTTCCCTTCCTGCAAATGAAAATCACAAGCCCAGGGAAGGGGGATGGTATCTGAAGTGACTTTGCCCAAGAGGTAATGTCTTAGTGAAGCAGGTTTGGGTCAGTATTTCTTTCAGAATATTCAGACTACTTTTCCACAAATATTTTTAACATATTACTGCACATAGCAGATATTCAATATACACCTTTACTGTAATTAGCACTTTTAGTGCCTAGTACTGGAGAAGGTGATGGCACCTCACTCCAGTACTCTTGCCTGGAAAATCCTGTGGACGGAGTAGTCTGGAAGACTGCAGCCCAAGGGGCTGCGAAGAGTCAGACACAACTGAACGACTTCACTTTCATTTTTCACTTTCATGCATTGGAGAAGGAAACGGCAACCCACTCCAGTGTTCTTGCCTGGAGAATCCCAGGGACGGGGGAGCCTGGTAGGCTGCCTTCTATGGGGTTGCAGAGTTGGACATGACTGAAGTGACTTAGCAGCAGCAGCAGCAATGCCTAGTACAGTACCTGGCTCATAATAGGAATTCAATAATATTTGTTAAACAAGCAAAAAAGAAATGAATGGACGGTCATCGTGCTACTTTTACCTGGAGGTGAAGATGCTAGAATGAAGCCTTGAGATCAGCTTTTTAAGAAGTCAAGAAAATGGATGGACCTGGAGACTATCATGTTAAGTGAAGTAAATCAGACAAAACCAAATATCATATGATATCATTATATGTGAAATCTGAAAAATAAGAAAAATAAACTTGTCTACAAGACAGAAACAGAATCACAGACATACAAAACAAACACAGTTACCAAAGGGGAAGGAGGAAGATGGACAAACTGAGAAGACAGGATTAACAAACTATTATGTATAAAATAGATAAACAACAAGAATTTACTGCATAGCACAGAGAACTATATATAATATCTTACATGGGATTGGCCAAAACGCTTGTTTGGATTTGGTGGCTCACTTGGTAAAGAATCCACCTGCAATGTAGAAGGCTGCCTGCAATGCAAGAGACCGGGGTTTGATTCATGGGTCAGGAAGATTACCCGGAAGAAGGGAACGGCAACCCACTCCCAGTATTCTTGGCTGGGAAATCCCATGGACAGAGGAGTCTAGCAGGCTACAGTCCATAGGGTTGCAAGAGCCAGCCTTGACTTAGTGACTAAACCGCCACATAACATCCAAATGAACTTTTTGACTAACCCATAATGAACTATAATGCATATGTATATGTCTCACACACATACACACACACACACACACACACACACACACACACACACACATATAATCAAATCACTTTGCTTTATACCTGAGACCAGCACAATACTGTAAATCAAACATACTTCAATACGTAAAGTATAAGGTATACTTTATACTTAAAAGAAAAGTCAAGACAAATTTTAAAGAAAGAAGAGAGGGAAAGGGGTATGAGAGTCGGAGCAGAGAAGAAACATGAGCCCACAACACAGGAGTTAGAGAAGAAATTTTTCAGATTTTCTATGGCATTCACGGTTTACCTATGAGTCTTGGAAAGCTTTGGCTCTCTGTAAAAATGTCTTAGGAGCCTTCCTCTATTACCCACAATGCCTTGCTCTCTTTGTTTTGTTGCCCTTGTTAACTTTTCTCTTTCACGCCTAGCTGCTTCTATCTTTCAACAGCTCAAGAGCAAGGAAAATCAAGTCAGCATATTAAGGACACAGAATTGTAGGAAGCAGAGAGCAGAGAGGAAAGGGTTGTCCTTGCCCTCTCCTTTCATCGGACATCAGACATCCTGGTTAATCAACAGACGGTGATGGTTCTTTCAAAGCCAACAAGGTGTCCAAATTCATGTTAATCTTTGGTTACAAAGTCTTCCCCTTCAAAGGTCAGCAGAAAGCAAAGATCAAAACCAAAAATGACACTCTATTTTTATAGTGAGCTCCCTGCCCAAAGTGGAAATTCTCTAATGATGACCAGAGGCAATGACTCCTACTGGCCTTGGTATTTACAGACTACGAGGGCACCCGAGGCTGGGCAGCTCCTTGCAGACAGAAAGGTGATTTTGAGGCTCACTGCTCTCTGCAACCCTTCCTCACCAGTTCATTGGTCAGACAGCACCTGCACTAAATATTTTTATGCCAAGGCCATGAAATCCCAGGGAGTGCAGCCGTCCTCAAAATTTCTCATTTCTTACCTGCCATGGCAAGGTCATGAGGTGGCTGTGCAAATGGCTATGGGGGAGATTGCATATGGTGGGGCAGGCAGAAAACAGGAAAGGGATTAGATTCAAAGGGCATGGAGGCCCTTGCAGAGACTTCCTTCCAACTAAGGCAATTCACAGAGGTCCTTCAGCTTAGGTCAAGCGAATGGGCTTCACTGCAAAAATTCTGAAAGGCTTCCCCTTATTCACCCTTGGTTCTACCTCCTGTTTTAGGAGTGTGTAAACCTGTGGTTTTATCCCTCAGCTTCAGAAGAACTAGGCTAATATTTAGTGCTCTTTCCTCATAGTGCAATGCTATCTGCTCCACGCTTGTCAGCTCTGTAAACTTCTGATCTCTAGGAATCTCTTTCTTCTTGAAGGTGCAAATGATCTCTGCTCACTTCATGAAGCCAGCCAGTATCAACATCAAAAGGAAATAATAAACAGGGAGGTGCTTTCCAAACTAACACAAAAAGCAAATGTATGTGATGATTATTGATTCTGTATTTCACAATGTGATGAGTATTGATTCTATATATCACATTTTTCTTTTCCTAGAATTTTGCAGAGGCCAAACTGGATGCTGCTGGTATCAGCCTGGGGCCCCATCCAACTGTTAATTTATACAAATGAGTCTCAGTCCCTACCATGAAAGTCACTTGATGAAAAAGTTCTCTGTATGTGGGGTTCCTGAGGGGAAGCGCTACTTCAAAGGACAAATTTCACTGCAGGAAGAGGAAAGCCACAATACCCCTAAGAAATCAGTTACAGTGAATTCTTGCTCCTAGTCAACTGATGGAGGATTTTCTCATGCTTTTTAAGATTGCCTGTTTCTCTAATATTCAAGCCCTTTTTTCCATTTGCCTTTCGATACATTTTTCTCCTAATGTTTTTTTTTTCCAGATTCACATTTTTCAGCTTTACATTTTAAGTTCCTCATTCTATTCTCCATCCTTAATCCATTTTTCTTTTACATATTTAACTTTTCATCTCCTGGACTTTAGCCTTTTATCTTAATTTTTTATTTTCTCGACTTTCATGTGTTTAACCTTTTATCTCATTGGCTTCTTGCTCTTTATCTTCTATTTTACATTTCACCTGTTTTATCTTATTATTTTTAACTTTCAATCTTTTAATTTTATTGGAATTTGAATTTATTTTTAACTCTATCTTGATTCTTTTTATTTTCTCACTTACCTTACTCTCAGTATTTCAGTTTGAATTTGCATTGAACCATCTACCATACAGTAATTGCTTTTAAAGTGTAAAAAAAGTAGAAGTCTTTCTTCTTTAAGATTTATTCTTATTCTTAAGTTCACTTTTATAATGACTGGCCAGAAGGATGGCTGAAGGTGAGGTGGCATAAATGAGAATCTGAACCTGTGATTTCCTTTGAGCTGTTTTTCAAGGCACCCTTAGAGGTGATTTACTTGTTAGGCTGAGTTGCTCACACAACTTACACCAGAGAATCAAGAGATCTTGAGGCTGAGCCTTCACTTTTCATGTTGGTTGCTGTTCAGTTGCTCAGTCGTGTCCAACTCTTCACAGCCCCACAGACTGCAGCACACCAGCCATTCCTGTTTTTCACTATCACCCAGAGTTTGCTCAAACTCATGTCCGTTGAGTCGGTGACGCCATCCAACCATCTCATCCTCTCTCGCCCCCTTCTCCTCTTGCCTTCAATCTTTCTCAGCATCAGGTTCTTCTCCTATGAGCTGGCTCTTTGCATCAGGTGGCCAAAGTATTGGAGCTTTAGCATCAGTCCTTCCAATGAATACTCAGGGCTGACTTCCTTTAGGATTGACTGGTTTGACCTCCTCGCTGTCCAAGGGACTCTCAAGATTCTTCTCCGTCACCACAGTTCAAAAGCATCAGTTCTTTGGTGCTCAGCCTTATTTATGGTCCAACTCTCACATCCATACATTGAGTACTAGAGAAATCACAGCTTTGACTATATGGACCTTTGTTGGCAAACAGATGTCTCTGTTTTCAAACATGCTCTATGTTTGTCATAGCTTTTCTTCCAAGGAGCAAGTGTCTTAATTTGATGACTGCAGTCAGCATCCACAGTGATTTTGGAGCCCCCAAAAATGAAACCTGCCACTGTTCCATTTTTTCCCCATCTATTTGCCATGAAGTGATGGGACCAGATACCATGACCTTAGTTTTTAAATGTGTTCCTTTGATTTAGCCAAGTGATCTTGTTTCCACCACTGATCCCACCAATGCCTTCATGAGCTTTTGTGTGCTGATAATTCCTGAGAATAAAACTTTATTTTGGCTGACCTAAAGTAAGACATCAACCCGGCCCATAACCCTCTAATTTTCCCCATTTCCAGTATTAAGCCCACTTATGATCAGATGAAAGAGATAGAAACAGAGTAATGTACTCTGCTGGGAATAGCTGATTTCATGGAACTAAGATGTAGAGCAAACCCAAGAGCTCTAAGAAGACTCCCTAGAGTGTTTACCATCTCTCTCAGATGATGACTGGTTGACAGGTAAAAGGTAAAGATCTATAGGCATTGCCTTCTCAGGGAATCTAATATTATTTGTATCTGAAGAGATGAGATTTGAGAACAGTTAATATTCTGATCTCCTAACTTTAGAATTTATTATTTTGTTGGCTATCAAAGAAAAAATTTATCTCTGTTAACTCTAAAGATCAGATCTGAGCAGATTCAGATCATATGATAATGGGCCTATTTATATTCACATATACATGCGTGTGTGCATGCTGCCTTGCTCCCGTGTGTCTGAGTCTTTGAGACCCTATGGACTGTAGCCTTCCAGGCTCCTCTGTCCATGGGATTCTCCAGGCAAAAATGCTGAAGTGGGTTGCCATGCCCTCCTCCAGGGTGTCTTCCCGACCCAGCGATAAAATCCCCCTCTCTAGTGTCTCCTGCATTGGCAGGCAAACTCTTTACCACTAGCACCACCTGGAAAGCCCATATACATGTATCCGTATATATTTAACTAGACTGAATCCCTCTGCTGTACACCTGAAACTAACACAGCATTGTAAACCAGCTATACTCCAATAAATTGTTTTAATGGTGTAGCCACTCAGTAAAACAGTTTAGAAGTTTCTTTAAAAAGCTAAGTATGCAATTACCACAACAGTAAGCAAATTGCACTCCTATACATTTATCCCAGATAAATGAAGTTATGTTCACACTAAATCCTATACAAAAATGTTTACAGTAGGTTTGTTCATAACAGCTACAAACTGGAAAACCCTATAAGTCCTTCAATACGCAACTGGTTACACCAACTGAGATGCATCCAGATTGTGGAATACTACTGAGCAAGGAAAAAGAATGCACAGAGGCAGTAGGAGTGATCCTTTTGGTGATGGAAATGGTTCTGTACATTGATTGGATGGATATCCAAGTTGTGATACTATAATTTAGTTTTGCAAGGAATTTCAACTGGGAAGAACTGGGTAAAGGGTATGTACAACTCTGCATTATTTTTCATAACTACTTATGAATTGATGATGATCTCAAAAAACTTTTTTTAATAAAAAAGTAAAACTGTATTCAGTGGTGAATACAATTTAGTGGTATTAGAGATACATACGTTACAAGTTTAAAATATTTCTGTGCTGGAGTTTGGTGACTCGGCTCAGCTTGATGGATGGGGCCCTGGTCTGACTGATATTTCCCATTCTGGAGCCCAGGCCCATGGTCATGGCTGAAGCATACGAACACCAGTGGAAAAATTTCAGGCCACTTGCAACCTCAGTTTGGAACTGGCCCTGTCACTTTTTCTTCATTCTATCAACCAAAGCAAGTTATACTGTCAAACCCAGAGTCAAAAGGTGAGAAAATACACTTCACTTCTTAGTGAAAGGAACCATCAAATAAGATGGCATAGGGTGTGTCTAGAGGAGGGGATTCATTAATTCAGTTGTCCAGTATAGTAACAAGAGTGAAGGCAGAGAAGGCAGGCAGATTTTGCTATGCTGCGCTTAGTGGCTCAGCTGTGTCTGACTCTTTGCGACCCCATAGACTGTAGCCCTCTAGGTTCCTCTGTCCATGGGGATTTTCTGGGCAAGAATACTAGAATGGGTTCTCTGCCTTCCTCCAGGGATCTTCCCAACCCAGGGATTGAACCCAGGTCTTCCACATTGTGGGTGGATTTTTTTACCATTTGAGCCACCAGGGAAGCCCAAGAATACTGGAGTGGGCTGCTAGTTCCTTCTCCAGGGGATCTTCCTGACCCAGGAATTGAACCTGGGTCTCCCTCATTGCAGGCAGATTCTTAACTAGCTGAGCTACCAGGTGAGCCCAGGCACCGATTAAAGTACGTGAAATGAAGTAGATGCTATTTTCTCATTGTTCCTATTTCCTCAGAAAATTAAGAATCAATGTCATGAGTTAAGATTGAAGATGTTGTAAGTGCTTGTAGAAACAAAAAGATACCAATGGTCCCAGGAAAGAGGAGACTTCAAGGACCGGAAATATACAACTATTGAGCAAAACGTGTTGACAAGTTCCAAGTGAGATCACCCAGCATGGATGTATGTTTCCTCCTAGGCTCATTCAACTGTGCAGATGCTGCAAATTATTAGTCTGATGGTTGCCCTTTGCCAGGTTTGTGATTTTACCAAGCAGTAGAAACAAGTGTTGGCTCAGGTGGTAAAGAATCCACCTGCCAATGCAGGAGACTCAAGAGACCTGGGTTGAATTCTTCAGTCAGGAAGACCTCCAGGAGAAGGGAAGAGCTACCCACTCTAGTATTCTTGCCTAAAAAAATTCCATGGACTGAGGAGCCTGGCAAGCTATAGTCCATGGGGTTGCAAACAGCCGGACATGACTGAGTGACTAACACTTTAACATAAACAAGTGAGTAGAAACAAATAGAGGGTTGAGGACATCTGCATGATAACATTAGAATATGGGATTTAATCTGGGTAAGGAAGGGACCAATGACATTATAGGAACAGGTTGCTGTGAAAATTTAATAGGTTCAATGGACTGAAGGTCCCAGTAGGATCAAAGAATTGTGAGTCAAGGTACTTAGATGGAATGTGCTCAAAAGACAGAACATGGAAATCAGAGAGGCTTGAAACCAAGGATATGGAGAGAGTGTGGTTATTGGTAAAGTCAAGATATAAGGCATAACTATCTGAGAAAGTGACTGAGGTTGGGTGAAGTTCAAGGTCACTAGATCAGAGGAGATCAGGGTCTGAGACATCAAGGTTGGAAGAGTCAGAACTGAGCTACTGAAAATTGTCAGAAATCATCCGGTGACTAGTGGTTGACAGAATAAGCATGAGCTGAAAACAGTCAGGGGATGAAAGCGATGTGTAAATGACCTCAGCCATGTAGGCTGGAGACTAATAGAGTTTGCACGAGCTTCACAGCTCAAGTCTTTTACAGCATATGGAGGACTATGTTCCCAGCAGAGCTGCAGGGGCAAAGAGGACACGAATACACATCCGAGCCCAGGATGAGGAAGTGGGTGAGAGATAGACAAGCCACCAGCGGAGAAAGCTGCTGGAGAGAAGCAGTGTTCTCCTCCCTGAGACAGAAAGAACAAAAATGGACTCGAGGCATTCAGAGAAGGACAAGGACTATGTTCCCAGCAGAGCTGCAGGGGCAAAGAGGACACGAATACACATCCGAGCCCAGGATGAGGAAGTGGGTGAGAGATAGACAAGCCACCAGCGGAGAAAGCTGCTGGAGAGAAGCAGTGTTCTCCTCCCTGAGACAGAAAGAACAAAAATGGACTCGAGGCATTCAGAGAAGGACAATAATGAAAATAATGGAGATGTAGGTGACGAGGGATTCTGAGTTTCAGAGGGCACAGTGGAAAGCTGTAAGGGATTGAGAGAGGGTGGGGGATACATCCAGATTTGGGGATATTGGTGGGCCAGAGTCCGAAATGCTGAAGGTTGGGTTTCTTGGTAGGGGTAGAGGATGGCAGCAGACAGGGTTAGAGGGATGAAGGGGTTGATCTATCTCGTAGATGGTTGCAGGGAGCTGGAAGGGCCCCAGAAGAGGGGATGGAGCCCCACACAGAGCTGGAGAGGGGGACTTCTCTCCTGCCTATGGCAACATGAGGTCAAGGTAAGGATACTGACAACGGAAGCTGATTCCCTCCTGTCTCCTTTGACCCTGAGAACAAATATGCTGGATTGGAGACCTCTCTTAAGTTGTAACCTCAGTATAGCTGACTGGAACCCATATGCACTCATAGTTAGACTTGAGAGGTTAGAGGAAAGAGACGATTTCAATGTCCTGGGGGAATTTCAAAGTCTTTCCAAGTTCTGTAGTTAACTAAGGACCTTTAACTCTTCCTTGAGAAACAGACAATCCACTAAAGAAAGATTACCAAAGATTTCCATAAACATAGGAAAAAAAAAATGTTTAACATCTCTATATTCAAATGCATGCAAATTAAGAATACAAGGAGATAACAGTTTTCAGCTGTCAAATTAGCAATGATAAAAATAATTATAACATTTAAAACTAGTGGAGTGAGGTCACAAGAGCAATATGATAGCTACCAGTATAAATTATCATCATGCTTTCTGGAAAATAGCAACATTCTTTAAAGCCTTAATGAAAGCAAATCTTTTGGTCTGTACTATCACTTCTAAAAATCTATCTGAAAAAACATATCAGAAGATTTGACATGTTTATATATAGAAAAGTTTCCTGCTACATAATCTGTAAGAGCTAAATTAGAATAACTTTAAATATTAAAATTACAAAATGTTTTAAACTTTATGGTCTATTTCTATGAGGGGAAACCATGATAACACTGAATATCATACTCCCAAAGAGATGTTAATGACATGAGAACACACTCATAAAATATTTTGTTAGCAGTGTAACAACTTTGTTAACAAGGATATAACAAAAACAAGACACCATCTATAATTCATAATTGGTTCTCAACATTGGCAAGAATCACCTCAGGATCACCTGGAGAATTTATTAAAATCACAGATGTCCTAGTCCCACCTTATACCTATTGAATCAGAATCTCAAGTTAACTATGAAGTAGGAATAGGGACAATTACAATTAAAAAAAACACAGACGATTTTAAGAGGAACATAACACTTTTATAATCGGGAAGGACTGCAATAAATATTATTAGCATGTAAAATCTCCTTCAGGTGCTTGAAAACAAGACTTCCCCTCCAACTCAGTATCAAGACTGCTCATACCCCAAAATCAGGCCTAGCCTCAGGACACAGCAGTCAGCAGGAGACTTTTGCTCTAGACAGGGTCAAGTTTAAGAGGTCAGTTCAGTTCAGCCGCTCAGTTGTGTCTGACATAACAACACTGCAAAATATTAAGAGCACCTCTAGAATTTTTCTTCTATTTAAATTTTACTATAAATCGCCAATACACAAACCTCAGGTCCAATCACAACATGCAGTAAAGCCTGACTTCACGTGACCAACAGCTTTGGGATGAGAGTAATGTAACAGTGCTAGGATCCAGTGGCACAGAGGAGCTGGCTTCCCCAAGCTTCACAGGGCAGCGCAAACTTCATAGAGCTAAAGCCACTTTCCGACCAGGTATGGATGGTGTTTGTTTATGTACATTATTAGAAGAAAACAAACAAAAACATGGAGTTGATTTCCTGCTCCTACACCTGTCCAAATACTATTCTTCACAGCGGATGGACACACATCCTCATGAATTTACTTACCGTGAACAATTCCACAAACATCCTCTGGTTTGCCAGAATCCATTGTAGAATCTATCAGTTTTATTTGTCAATAAGAATTTTTCAGTTTATTTTTAAATAAGCCAGCTTTTCCCCTAGTGAGCTGCCATTAGCTCATTCAGCATTCCATATAAAGCCTTGGCCAATGTTATTGACCACTGTGTTGCTCATTCCAAGGCTGAGGTTCTACACAAAGGGGAAACAAGTTTGACGTACAGTTACATTGTGGTGGACTCCCCATGTAATGGTACTATTTATCACCATATGTGGAAACCTCCTGGGAGAGGTTAATAACCTCCTGGCTGTTAATGATCTTTCCATTTCCTTTGTCTCTGTAGATGTCAATTGTTGCCAGGTAAACTGCCGTAGCTCAATATAAACTCTAGTTACTGAATTATCATAGTTTATATAAGACCTTTGTCATAATACTAGACAAGCTATGTCAGATTAGCATTAAATTTTCAGCAATTCAAAATGGGGATGTGTGTTTCAACCTCTATTCTTTAACCTGTTTCTTAAAACCTGAAATCACTCTTGGATAAAATGGATGCACGTCACTTACCACAGAGAAGAAAAAGGTGTGGCCTTCTCTTATATGAAGATTATGTAGATTTTTGGCAGGAGGGATTACAGTTTATTTTTAAATAAGCCAGCTTTTCCCCTAGTGAGCTGCCATTAGCTCATTCAGCATTCCATATAAAGCCTTGGCCAATGTTATTGACCACTGTGTTGCTCATTCCAAGGCTGAGGTTCTACACAAAGGGGAAACAAGTTTGACGTACAGTTACATTGTGGTGGACTCCCCATGTAATGGTACTATTTATCACCATATGTGGAAACCTCCTGGGAGAGGTTAATAACCTCCTGGCTGTTAATGATCTTTCCATTTCCTTTGTCTCTGTAGATGTCAATTGTTGCCAGGTAAACTGCCGTAGCTCAATATAAACTCTAGTTACTGAATTATCATAGTTTATATAAGACCTTTGTCATAATACTAGACAAGCTATGTCAGATTAGCATTAAATTTTCAGCAATTCAAAATGGGGATGTGTGTTTCAACCTCTATTCTTTAACCTGTTTCTTAAAACCTGAAATCACTCTTGGATAAAATGGATGCACGTCACTTACCACAGAGAAGAAAAAGGTGTGGCCTTCTCTTATATGAAGATTATGTAGATTTTTGGCAGGAGGGATTCGCCTTAACAAACAACTGGCTTTTTTATCAACTGCTGATATAAATGGCTGCAAAATAAATACAAAGCCAACTCAGCGATGGGTAAAGAATCCACTTGCCAATGCAGGAGACATGGGTTCCATCCCTGTGTCAGGAAGATCCCCTGGAGGAGGAAATGACAACCCACTCCAGTATTCTTGCTGAGAGAATCCCAAGGACAGAGGAGTCTGGCGGGCTACAGTCCGTGGGGGTCACAAACGGTCTGACACCACTGAGCTATGGAGTACACGTGCATGCATATGGCCTCTAACAGTTAAGAGACTGGAGATCATAATAGGTATCCCTGCTTTTGGAAAGGTCACTTTACACCAGTTCGCTTTTACAGAAAACCAGTATTAGTGCCTGTTTTTCTCTAACTGAAAGGAATCAGAGGAGGATTTGTGCTTTTATGGGAAAAAAAAGGTGAAAATTGAAAATAATGTTCAGTGTTTGTTTTGCAGTAAAGTGCTATTGAGGCAGTGGGCGCCCCAAGCAGGTAGGGCGGTCCCACAAACTCCTTCCCCAGAACTATACTCTGCATCCCAGCATCTAGCCAGCAATGCTTTGAACCAGTGTCTGTGAGCATCTGGGCTTTATCTTGATTTATTTTGTATGTCATTAGCAAGAAGTGTCCTAAGGTAATTGCTTCTTTTCTTTGCACCATTTGGGCTTATGAAAGGTTTCATAAGAACATTCCACCTTCCAATAGTGGGGAAACCTGTAATTACATTTAGTGAGTGAAATCATTTACTTAGCTAGGCTTCTATTTTCAACCAATTTAACTTAGAAAGTACATCAGGAAGTTACATGACGCAAGGCAAAGAAACCGTGGAGGGGCAGCTTATAATATTTGGGGAGGCCCTCTTTATAAAATAGAATTTAAAAAATAAGTGCAAGTTTTTATTTAGAGAAGAAAAAAATTGCAATAAATTACAACTCAAAATTATAAAAGCCTACAAATTCCACAGATTTTACATGTTTTCAAGCTGTTTCTCATGCCTCACAAAGTGTCCTGCAAGTCAGGAGCACTGAACCTTAAATCTCATTAGCTTCTTGGTATGTCCACCTGCATTTTTGGAGCTTTCTAAAAAAAAAGAAAAAATTATAATGATGCAGCATTTGGGTTTGTCTGCTTTAAATAATTTCAGACATAAATGACTGTAGTCATAAGATTTAGAGGCAAATATTCAGTTTATCTGGTGTTTGACTGTGGCCCTAGGAAGCCCCTTTTTAGAAACAATGCTGGCCTTTTTGCCGAGTGTATTTAGGAGGTCTATGAAGAAAGAGAGTGGGTTTAAGAGTACGGATGTGTCTTTTCCAGATTCTCGCCTTTTATAAGCTGATGTCAGCCTGAAGCTTACCTTAGCAGTTGAGATAAAGCTCCACTTCACTGTCCTTCAGAATCTTGTCACCAAGTTCCCTGTCCTGAGGCTTATTCACAGCTTGCTTGGTGGAGGCAATGTTCACTGTTTATTCTCCGGAGCAGATACGTCCAGTCCATTCCTCCCCTAACAACGATCACCTTTAGCCCAAGGAATGAAAATGCTGATTGAATTGGTGCCACCTGGGCTTGTTACTAATTAGCATTTAGGGTCAGGCACATGGGCCATGGGCTCAGCCACTCTTTTCAAATCTCAGTGTGCTTTCAGATGGAAATATGTTTGTCAGACCTTTTTTTTTTTTTTTTTTTATTATAAGGAGCTTTTAAACATTTATTATTTTTTAATTGAAGTATAATTGCTTTACATGTTGTGCCAGTTTCTGCTGTGCAACAAAGTGAATCAGCGATATGTAAACGTATATCCCCTCCCTCTTAATTTCCCTTCCATCGTACCCCTACATCCCACCCGTGTTGGGTTCCTTGTGCTCTATAGCAGTTTCCCATTACTATCTCTTTCACACATGGTAGTGTATATACGTCAGGACTACCCTCAGATATTCTTATTTCTGTCACTCCCTATGTACTCACCCCTGCACCTAAAGACTTTAAAATTCTGCCTTCTGCATCCTGGGGCCAGATTATCCTCATTATCTGCAAAACAATGCTACCAAATTTCTTTTTCGAAAAATTCAAACGCCCCTTTTGTGTGCAGAATCAAACACAAATTTCTGAATTTTGGAATTTGTATCCTTTCACCCTTCCGCACTCTGTCATTCATTTGAGTCATGAAACTCCCAGACTTTGCCCTACACTTTTGCTCAGAGTTTAGCTTCATTTTTCTTTTTCAGCCCTACTATTCCCCTTCTCCACATCTATGTGGATTTCCTTCAAGGCATCACTAAATTCAAACCTTTCTCATGAGTAAGCTTAGTCATCCAAAGCAGAGTTAATCTATTTCTTTCCTGATCCTCTGTTGCCTTTGTGTGTGTGTCTACTACATACATATTACAATTTCCTTGTACTGTGTCATTTTTTTTTTTCTTCCATGACAATGCTTTGGCACAGGTGCTAGTCCCATAATACTAGCAGAATTTTCTACATGAGGTCAGCACCCAAGTGTTAGGAGGAAAGCTCTTGCTAAATGATTTTGGATAAAAACCATTCCCTTCTCTCAAGCTTGACCTTTGAGAAGCTTGGTGAATCAAGGGGAAAATTTAGAATTAATTAGTTAACGTTAGTCGCTCAGTTGTGCCCAACTTTTTGTGACCCCATGGATCCTCTGTTCATGGTATTTTTCAGGCAAGAATACTGGGTGGGTGGCCCTTTCCTTCTCCAGGGGCTCTTCCCTACCCGGAGACTCGTCCATTGTGGGCAGATCCTTAACCATTTGAGCCCAGTGACCAAATCCTGACAGTGGCATTTATTCACAAGCTGTGTGATCCTGAGAAAATAAAGTAACCTCTCAAAGACTCAGTTTAGTAATGTGCAAAGTGGGTAGAATATGTGCCTGCAAATATTTGGTATGTGACTTAAAGATGATGCAAGTAAATAAAACTATGCATTTGATCGACGTGGTTGTTTGACCACGGTCTTGTCGATTCTGTTCTTGTTGCCAGTTGTCTTGCTACATCTCATTGTGCTCACTGTTCGCTGAACCTGTGGCAGACAAAGCATGAGCTAAGAGGCTGGAAGAAAATGCGAGGATTCCTGAGAACTGCAGATGCGTTTATTCTCTCTTGTCTGGTGCAGCGGCCATAGCAGCAGACATAACATAGCAACGCAACATAGCCACATACAACTGCTAATCAGGGCTTTTCCAGGTGAAGCTCATATGTACTTACAGAACAAAAGTACCCCGTGGTCAAGCGAGTATCTCAGGGATACGTATGCTCAGTGCTATAAGTGATCTCAGCTACATGAGCTGTTACACCCCTGTTCAAAGGCATTGTTTACAGAACGTTGCGGGGGAGAGGGCGTGAGAGCGTGGGGCGAGAGTCTGACTGCGCCGTCGTGTTAACTTCCCCACAACCACTGTTTCGCTCCCCGATTTCTGACTCCTGTCCTGAGGACTGCGGCTCTCCAGAGCGGAGGACATCAGATCTGCATGTGCTTTGGTCCTGAGCCCTGGGGAGAGGTGTGGAATTTACTTGCCCTCGTTTTATGTCTGAGTCAAGACCATCTTATTTAATATTGATCCCCTCAAAGAAGCTTTACCTTTTTTCCTGATGAGTAAAAGACAATGTTATGCTGACAGGATATGAAGTGAATCCCAGGAGGAAAACATTTAAAAAAAAAAAAGGAAATTTAGCAAAGACAAGGTTCTGAAGCTATGAAGCATTTAATTCTGCCACCATGAACAGCTGTGTAGAAATCCTTTAAATTTGCCAACAGGCACCTGGTGTCTTTAGTTACTGTCATTTCCTTCTTAAAATTTCTTTCCTTATGGCTAGCATTTTACCAGTGCCTTGTGGGCCGAGGACTAGCTGAAGGGTGAGTGATCAGGAACTAAGATTCATAGTAATTCTTTATATCATCTAAAGGTCAGAGAGTATATTCTCTTACACACAGATAAATTTCATTCTGGTACATAGAAATAAACCAGCAAGCCAACCTTCTTGGGGATGATTTAGCTGCTGAAAAGATATACTACAAAACAATAGTATACATGTATCTACTTTTTAAAAACAGATTAAAGACATCTCAGAGTACCTCATAATAATGAATCTCTTGCCAGCCCACCTTACCCCGCCTGTGAATGAAGCAAATTACCAATACTTGGCCCTACGTCTCCTTCTGTTGCAGAGATCAAACTTAAAAAAAAAAATTTTAGTTTTTATTTTTATGAGGCTGAGAGACTGAGACCCTAAAATATTGGGTGATCTTTCTCTGGTTCTTGTAAGTTCCAGTAATCAGTTCTTACTAGCCCACCTAGGGAATAGGCGTCCGTGAAATGATTTATCAGGAAATGGTGAGCTCCCGGTGTATCTATCAGCAAGCATCACTACTGTGAAGCAGCTGTAATTCTCTGAGGAGCTTTTCTCATCCAACTGTATATACTCTGTGGTCTAGAAACAGCCATTTATACCCTGAATATCTACCCATATCATCCCTCCTTCTCTCCTCTTTCATCTGCAGGTACACTCACTCACATACACACTGACACAGACATGGTCCCACCCCCTCCCCACACTGTGCAGGCCTTACTATTTGTCCAATTACATGTAATAAAGAACATGACAAGAGAAAATGAGCGAGATTCAACATGCTATGACATATCTAGGCATTTCTTAAACTGAAGGAATTGGCTTCTCCTTCAGAAAAGATATTCATCTGTGTGATGTGTTTTGGCTTAAGGTGTTGCATTTATTGATGATAAGAAATGTAATACTTAAAACTTCTGTTTAATTAAATAGGATGGTGGAGCAGAATTTGGCCTTGGTACCCCAACACTGAATTAAATCTAGGAGGTAAGAGTTTTGGGGCTTCCCTGGTGGCTCAGATGGTAAAGAATCTGCCTGCAGTGCGGCCGACCTGGGTTTGATCCCTGGGTTCTGAAGATCCCCTGGAGAAGGGAATGGCCACCCACTCCAGTACTCTTGCTTGGAAAATCCCATGGACCCAGGAGCCTGGAAGGCTGCAGTGCATGGGGTTGCTGAGGATCAGATACGACTGAGTGACTTCACTTTCACTTTCCTGCATTGGAGAAGGAAATGGCAACCCACTCGAGTGTTCTTGCCTGGAGAATCCCAGGGACGAGGGAGCCCGATGGGCTGCTACGGTCCATGGGGTCACAAAGAGTTGGACATGACTGAGTGACTAATACTTTCACTGATAAGAGTTTTGGGTGAAATAGAAAAGATTAACTTTATTGTTTTGCCAGTCACAAGGGGCCACAGCAGGTTATTGCCCTCAAAACTGTGTCCCAACCTAGAGAGAGGAGGTAGTGAGGAGTTTTATAGAAATGGTTCAAAGAGGGTGTGATCAACTTGAAGACATTCTTCTGATTGGTTAGTAGAATAAATAGGACTCAGCATCATCAACCTTCTGCTTCCAAATGGTTTGGGATCAATGTGCTTGTGGGCCACACACAGTTAACTCCTCTCACTTGGTGGGGATTTTAGTAGCTGCAAAACTGCTCAAAGATATTGTTATGTATACCCCTGGGGGGTATGTGTGTGTGACCAGGACCTTGTCCCAAGGCTACACATTTCTTGATGTGTTTCTTGACAGTTCCTCCCTCCTCTGTCTCAGCATTCCATCCCTTTTCTAATTAGCAAATGTTTGAACCTGCCCACTGGAACTCAGGGAAGGTCATGAAGGTTGAATGAAGTCCATTTTCTATAATGAAAAAACAGTGGGCACAGAAAGGCTTTGTGCCCAGGAGCCCCTCAGGATCCTGCTCAGTTTCAATGGCTCTTCCAAATATATTCTTTCATTACCTTGCTGCTTAACTCTGGCAACCATGACACAGAGTCTATGAATTCATAAAATACATTAGAGATGCTTCTATAAATGTGTCATTGATACAAGACATTGACATGAAACCTACATAAAATTCTCCAGATTTCATTGTCGTCTTCCTGCTTAAACCTAAATGTGAAAGCCACACCTGTCCTAAAAAAATATAGTGCATTTCCCTTTTACACTGCAGATAGGTTCCAGAGAGAAATGGCAGAGTCACAGATTCATATCATTTGTGTTTATAATCAGGTAAACCCCGAGAAAGGACCAAGCCTTCTCTTCCTAGTCCTAGATTTAAAGTAACATCTCGATGAGGCTTAGCTCAGCCCACACTGGCTCAACAAAAAGATATGTTTTTGTCCTTTCATGCACAGATAAGACTTGTATCAAGGTTGTTGGGGAAGGCATTGCTATTTTTCAATTTAAACAACAGCTCCATATCAGTGAAGTCTTGGTTAAACAAATTCCCAGAGAAACACAAGATAAGGCAAGTCTATTAGGATATTAAATGGAAAAATTGTTGCTGTATTATGTTTTTCAGTAGGGGACCAAAAAAAAAAAAAAAGAGAGAGAGAGCATATGGGTATGAATTGATAATTATCCATTAACCAGTGCAATTAATAGATTCTCCAGACAATTACCTTGACCCAAATATTGCTCAAGCCCACATGATTGTGTCTATAGTAGATGGCAGAGATCTCAGACCTAATCTTACCCTGCTTTGCTCTGCTGGCCTGTGCTGAAAGCAGTGAGGTGGTCCTGCTCATATCTGTGTTGGATTTGCTGGTGTTTGGTTGTAGAGACTAGAAACAGAGAATAAGGAGAGACAAAGAAGTGAAAGCAGGTAAACCCCAAGAAAGGACCAAGCCTTCTCTTTCTAGTCTTAGAGGGTGAAGTGACATTCTTCCTCTTCTCCAGTTAGTGATTAAATTAAAACAATATTTGCCTTACTCGGTTCAGGATACTAGCGCAAACCCTGCCGGGCTCCTCTGTCCATTGAAGTCTCCAGGCAAGAATACTAGAGTGGGTTGCCATTTCCTTCTCCAGGGTCTCTTCCTGACCTAGGGATTGAACCCGGGTCTCCTGCATTGCAGGCAGATTCTTTACTGTCTGAGCCACCAGGGAAGGCACCCTTGCTTAAGTCATAAAAAATGAGACGATTAAGAAGTGAGAAGGATTGCGTGATTTCTAAAATTGCTCATGGCTCAGAGGCTGCATGTTCAAATAATGGATCTATCTTTACCGTTGTCTCCAGGCATCTGCAAGTGTTTAATTAATAATGTAAGAAGTGAATCTCTTTGTGAGGTCATTTCACTTGCAATACTATCATGAGATGCCACGGATAGCATCCCCAGGACAGAAATATTGAGAGGACAAGTCCTAGAATTTAAAGGTAATACCATGATTGCATAGTTGAAGGACATAATGCATTCATGCTGTGGAGGTTCAAATATAAAGAAAATCCACTCATTTCTAAAGAAACTCTTTGATATCAATCTAAAAAAATCAGATTAAAAGAATTCCAGACTCACTGCTGGATGCAAAGCAGAGTGATGATGTTATGTGTGTGCTAAGTCACTTCAGCTGTGTCTGACTCTGTATTTCCCTGTGGACTGTAGCCTGCTAGGTCTCTCTGTCCTTAAGATTTCCCAGGCAAGAATACTGGAGTGGGTTGCCATGCCCTCCTCCAAGGGATCTTCCCACCTAGGGATTGAACCCACGTCTCTTGCAGTTGCCACACTGTAGTCAAATTCTTTAATGTTGAGCCACCTGGGAAGACCTGATGACTTCATGAGACAGATTCAAAAATGACACCCTGCAGGAACACTTTCTTCAAAATATCCTTTACCTGGCATCTCCAGGGACTTCAGCCCTATCACCTGCCTTCCCCGGAAACTCTCTAGTTTCTTTATCACTTTCTTGAGGTAGTTTAACCAGTAATACACACACTAGTGCAAGTGTGACCTAACCAGTGCTTTGTACAAACATTTTTTAAAATTTTATTTTTTACTGAAGGATAATTGCTTTACAGAATTTTGTTGTTTTCTGTCAAACCTCAACATGAATCAGCCATAGGTATACATATATCCCCGCCCTTTAGAACTTCCCACCAATCTCTCTTCCCATCCCACCCCTCTAGGTTGATACAGAGGCTCTGTTTGAGTTTCCTGAGCCATACGGCAAATTCTTGTTGACTATCTACTTTACATATGGTAATGTAAGTTTCCATGTTACTCTTCCATACGTCTTACCCTCTCCTCTCCTCTCCCCATGTCCATAAGTCTATTCTCTATGTCTGTTTCTCCATCGCTGCCCTGTAAGCAAACTCTTCAGTATCATTTTTGTAGATTCTGTATATAGGTATTAGGATATGATATATATCTACTTTCTGACTTACTTAACTCTGTATAATAGGTTCCAGGTTCATCCACCTCATCAGAACTGACTCAAAGGCATTTCTTTTTATGGCTGAGTAATATTCCATTGTGTATATGTACCACAACTTCTTTACCCATTCATCTGTCGATGGACATCTAGGTTGCTTCCATGTTCTAGCTATTGTAAATAGTGCTGCAATGAATAATGGGATACATGAGCCTTTTTCCATTTTGGTTTCCTCAAGGTATATGACTAGGAGTGGGATTGCTGGGTCATATGGTGATTTTATTCCTAGTTTTTCAAGGAATCTCCATACTGTCTTCCACTGTGGCTATTATCAATTAACATTCCCACCAATAGTGCAAGAGTGTTCCCTTTTCTCCACACCTTCTCCAGCATTTATTGTTTGTAGACTTTTTGATGAAGGCCCTTCTGACTGTGTGAGGTGATATCTCATTGTGGTTTTGATTTGCATTTCTCTAATAATGAGTGATGTTGAGCATCTTTTCATGTGTTTGTTAGCCATCTATATGTCTCCTTTGCAGAAATGTCTGTTTAGGTCTTTTTCCCACTGTTTGATTGGGTTGTTTTTGTTTTCCTGGTATGAGTTGTATGAGCTGCTTGTATATTTTGGAAAGTAATCCTTTGTCAGTTGTTTCATTTGCTATTATTTTCTCCTATTCTGAGGGTTGTCTTTTCACCCTGCTTAGTGTTTCCTTTGCTGTGTGAAAGCCTGTAAGTTTAATCAGGTCCCAGTTGTTTACTTTTGTTTTTATTTCCATCACTCTAGGAGGTAGGTCATAGAGGATCTTCCTTTGATTTATGTCATCTAGTGTTCTGCCTATGTTTTCCTCTAAGAGTTTTATAGTCTCTGGTCTTACATTTAGGTCTTTAATCCATTTTGAGTTTATATTTGTGTATGGTGTTAGGAAATGTTCTAATTTCATTCTTTTACACAAAGCTGTCCAGTCTTTCCAGCACCGTTGATTAAAGAGGCTGTCTTTGTTCCATTGCATATTCTTGCCTCATTCATCAAAAATAAGGTACCCATAGATGCATGTCTTTATTTCTGGGCTTTCTATCTTGTTCCATTGGTCTATAGTTCTGTTTTTGTGCCAGTACCATACTCTCTTGATGACCATAGCTTTGTAGCATAATCTGAAGTCTGGAAGGTTGATTCCTCTACCTCCGTTCTTCCTTCTCAAGACTGGTTTGGCTATTCAAGGTTTTGTATTTCCATATGAATTGTGAAAATCTTTTGTTCTAGTTCTGTGAAAAATGTCATTGGTAGTTTGATATGATCGCATTTAATCTGTCACTTGCGTTTGGTAGTATAGTCATTTTCACAATATTGATTTTTCCTACCAAGAAACATGGAATATCTCTCCATCTGTTTATGTCATCTTTGATTTTTCTCATTCAGTTCAGTTCAGTTCAGTTACTCAGTCATGCCCAACTCTTTGCGACCCCATGAACTGCAGCACGCCAGGCCTCCTTGTCCATCACCAATTCCCAGAGTTCACTCAGACTCACGTCCATCAAGTCAGTGATGGCATCCAGCCATCTCATCCTCTGTCGTCCCCTTCTCCTCCTGCCCCCAATCCCTCCCAGCATCAAAGTCTTTTCCAGTGAGTCAACTCTTTGCATGAGGTGGCCAAAGTACTGGAGTTTCAGCTTCCGCA
>SJYC01121017.1:0-16446 GCA_006408675.1 Madoqua kirkii
CTTGAGATTCTGCCCCCAGAGACCTACGCCTCTGAGGGCAGTCTCTCTTCCAGTGTGGTCCTTTGCAGACTGGACATGGAGCCGGGGCAGCTTAGATGCCTGAGGGCAATCCCACTTGAGATGCCCCTCCTTTCCACAGTAATAGCAAACCCATCCCTTTTTACCTGGGTCCCTCTGGGCATTTTTCTCCAGCTGTTTAAGAACAGCCATTTTTCACAGCCATTGCGAAGACTTCCGCCTTTTCCTTGGTCTTTTTTTTTTCGCCTTTCTTTCTTTTCCTCATATTCCCTACTGTAATAGACCATCTGAGCCAGTTGTAACAGAGTATCTAAAGACTGATTTGGTCCATACGCCCATTTTTGTAGCTTACAGTGGGTATCTGGAGCCGACTGAGTGAGAAATCTATCTTTTAAGATCACTTTTCCTTCTTCACTTTTGGGATCAATTTCAGTGAATCTGCAAAGGACTTCTCTTAGTCTATCTCGGAATTTACCAGGAGCTTCCTTCTCCTGTTCTGTGTCTGCCAGTTTGCTATAGTTTAAAGGCTTAGATCGCACCTGCCTGAGTCCTTCAAGAATACATCTGACAAAATGACTCTGATCCCATCTTCCTTTAGCTGTGTTGTAGTCCCAGTCTGGTTTTATAGTTGGGACCGCCTGATTCCCAGTGGGGAGGGCTGCTATCTCATCCTCTCTCTTCCCTACTGATTCATTACCAAGCCATTCATCTCCATAATCAACTGCTTTTCCCAAAACTCGAGTCTTTGAGTCGGGAGTCAGCATTTGTCCCAAGATATACATCACATGCTTCCAAGTAAGGTCATAAAGCAGAGTAACACCTTTAAAAGCTCTAATATATTTTTCTGGGTCCTCTAAATAGTCTCCCAGATCCTCCTTGATTCTTTGTATTTCTTGATAAGAAAAGGGCTTGTTAACTCTCATAGACTGATTATTTCTCCCGGTGGGTGTTTCATGAAGAGGCAACAGCTTGTGTGGCTGTTCCTCAGTCTTTCTGGCTGCTCTGCACATATGATCCCAGGAATAGACTGGAGAAACCTGTTTTTCTTTTTCTCTTTGTCTCCTGTCCCTCCATCTCATCTCTTAACTTCGATGGTCTGAGTTTCCACTGAAACCAGAGTAGTCTGAGGTCGTACTGAGACAGGAGTTGTTTGGACCTCCGCGTGCACAGTTTGAATCTCAGTTTGGATTTCCACTGAGACAAAGGCAACCCTTCTAAGGGAGGTTTTCTGGTTTTCAGTTTGCTCAGCTTGGAGCCCCGGGTACGGGGGTGAAGTGGGAGAACAAGAGGGAGCTGAAGGTTTCACGACCAAATCTATACCCGTAGGACATAAGTCTGGCATATTTCGCAGAGAGAAAAAGGGCAACACATATGCTACTTCTACTAACTTCGATGGTCTGAGTTTCTACTGAAACCAGAGTAGTCTGAGATCGTACTGAGACCGGAGTTGTTTGGGCCTCCACGTGGGCAGTTTGAATCTCGGTTTGGATTTTCACTGAGACCAAAGCTGTGGTTCTGAGGGGGGTTCTCTGGCTTTTAATTAGCTCAGCTTGGAGCCCCGGGTACGGGGGCAAAGTAAGAGGACAGGAGGGAGCTGAAGGTTTCACGCCCAAATCTATGCCCTTAGGACATAAGTCTGGCATATTTCGCAGCGAGAAAAAGGGCAACACATATGCTACTTCTACCCATTTCCCTTGTTCCTTACAGAACCGGTCTAATTGTAAAAGAGTATTATACTTAAGAGACCCTCTAACTGGCCACCGTTCGCCATCCTCCAGTGGATACTGTGGCCATGCAGTATCGCATAGGAAGACCAGGTGTGTCTTCTTTAAGCCCTGGGGATCGAATCTATCCCAGTTTTTCAGGATACAGTTCAAAGGAGTGAGGCTGGAATTGTTAGCTCCCATCTGTAAGAGAGAAAAAAGCGACCAGCGCCATTTTTCTACTGGAGGTGTCCCTCCCTGCTCTAGATGAGGGTGTAGACAGACTTTACACCAAAAGCTTTTCCTTCCTGGTTGGACTTAAATGTGTCCCTTACCAACGCAGGTGCCGTCTCATCCCTCTCGGTTCTACCACCAAGACGGGGTGGGGATGTACCAGGGGTAGACCTAGTAGCATCTCTACCTGACGTTCAGCTCTTCACCTTTAACCTTGCTTGCCTCTGATGCCACTCGGGGTGCAATCAGAGTAACCTTCCGGAATGCCTCCCAAGCTAAGACTGCTGGGGGAAACATTCGTCACCTGAGTGCTTGTGCATGACCCTGAGTATATTCCTGACCACAATAAGACTGATATGAACATAACGCTGAGATGTTTTTTCAAACATCACCACACCAGTATGAGAGCCTCCTCTGGTCCACTAAGAGCCAGTGTTACCAAAGGGGGGGAAAAAAAAAAAAAACCATTGCAGTCCCAATCTGAATAACCTTTAACCTCAGAGATGTTCTTGGGCTAAAGCTCCATCTAGCTTCCAAACTTCCCATTCCTAGCAAGGCTAGGCACTTTCTTGACTACCAATCCAAGTTTGCCGCAGTACACAGTAACAGTATAGATCACAAGTCCCTTGAAAGTGTATGACTTCATAGATTAGGTTAGTACTTCTAATTCCCAAGGATTTATGAAATGGTCAAAGACCCCAAAAAGTTTGACCGAGAAAGGAGAGTTCGGTCCACACACTTTGCCCATTTCTGGTTGGTTCCCAAAGGAGACATTGGGTGCCCCTCGACCTTGGCAGGTTGGCGTAAACCCCCGACAGGTTTCTACCGTGAGCCATATGAGATCATCTTGGAACTACAGAGCAGGGCTCCTTACTTGCTTCGCGCAGGGTATGTCATTCATTCACACAAGCACATAGTAGAGTTAGTAAAGCACAGTAGAAAACGTGTTCTCTAAGAGAACAAAGAACTAGAGCTCTAAGCATCCTTACCTTGTCCTGAAGGATCCCGGAGGAGCCCCCAAGATGAAAGGTTGTTGTTGAATCACGACGCCAGGATTCTTGGCCCCTGGAAGAGAAGAATTCAATCCAGGGCCAGAGAGGAGGCTTGATCTCTCAGAGCTTTTGTGTAATAAAGTTTTATTAAAGTATAAAGGAGATAGAGAAAGCTTCTGACATAGGCATCAGAAGGGGGTAGAAAGAGTACCCCCCTACTAGTCTTCAGCTGGACGTTATATAGTCACCAGCAGTCTGTTAATGAAAGAAAGGAATGTCTCAAAACTTAGAATGGCACCAGGCCCCTCACCCATAAGATGTATTTTGAGATAACCTTGGCTCTAAATGGTTTATCTTGGGCCATAAAATGATTAACTTGACTTTTGAAGAAGGGCAGATCACCATACAAATAGTTTCATTTACATAGATAAGAGGAACATTATCGGAGTATGACATACTGGTTTATCAAGTAGGTTCTGAGCCCAAAAGGCAGAACCGACTTGAAGACAAAGTGTGGGGTAAATGCAAGGGCCAGAGAGGAGGCTTGATCTCTCAGAGCTTTTGTGTAATAAAGTTTTATTAAAGTATAAAGGAGATAGAGAAAGCTTCTGACATAGGCATCAGAAGGGGGTAGAAAGAGTACCCCCCTACTAGTCTTCAGCTGGACGTTATATAGTCACCAGCAGTCTGTTAATGAAAGAAAGGAATGTCTCAAAACTTAGAATGGCACCAGGCCCCTCACCCATAAGATGTATTTTGAGATAACCTTGGCTCTAAATGGTTTATCTTGGGCCATAAAATGATTAACTTGACTTTTGAAGAAGGGCAGATCACCATACAAATAGTTTCATTTACATAGATAAGAGGAACATTATCGGAGTATGACATACTGGTTTATCAAGTAGGTTCTGAGCCCAAAAGGCAGAACCGACTTGAAGACAAAGTGTGGGGTAAATGCATAGTACATTAGCATAGCTTAAGATAAACATTTCCATAAGAAAAAGGCAATAGTTAACTTCAAGTGAAACTAGGTGTCATTATAGCAACACAGAATTTTAAGAGAAATCTCTTTTTAAATTTGTATAGAGAAGGAGAAAATATCTCTAGTTTGTGTCCTCCAGCCGCTTAAGAGAGAGAAAATGTCTGACACTTGCAGGCTATGTCCTCCGTTTGGAGACGCCTGGCCTTCCTGCCTGTTACCCTCTCACTTGCTCCTGGGATGAAAAACTATAACAAAACTAGACAGTGCATTAAAAAGTAGAGGCATCACTTTACCGACAAAAATCCATACAGTCAAAGCTATGGTGTTTCTTGTAGCTATGTACAAATATGAGAGTTGGATCATAAAAAGGTTGAGTACGAAATAATTGATGCTTTTAAATTGTGGTGCTGGAGAAGACTCTTGAGAGAAGACTCTTGGAGAAGGCTCTTCAAGGAGATCAAAGCAGTCAATCCTAAAGGAAATCAACCCTGAATATTAATTGAAAGGACTGTTGTTGAAATCAAAGTTCCAATACTTTGGCCACTGATTCGAAGAGCTGACACTAAAAAACACCCTGATTATGGGAAAGATTGAAGGCAAAAGAGAATGGAGTGGCCTAGGATGAGATGGTTAGAGAACATCACCAACTCAATGGATATAAATCTGAGCAAACTCCAGGAGATAGTAAAGGACAATAGGTTGACCCAGTGAACAAAGGAAATAAAAGATTTTATTTATCAGTTAAGAACAAAACTAACTAAGCACAAACTGGAAAACAAAACTAAAGCAAGGTGCCAATTGGGGAATAAAGCAATGAAAATACAGCTAACATATATGTTGAGAGGAAAGGAAAGAAAGAAAGAATAGATATGCAAAGTTAAATAGAAGTAGATAAAGATTTATATACCTTAAAGATTAGCTGCAAGGGAAAAAGCGTAGTAGGAAAAGCAAAGAAAGGAATAAATGGGGAAAAATAATAATAGGTTTAAAAATTAAAAATTAAAATTAAAAAAAGAGGAAAGAAAAAAAAAAGGAAAACTCTACATGACTGCAAAAGCCCAACATAGAGGCAGAGGTTTATGACAATGATAAAAAACGTGACTGAAGAAAAAAAAAAGCTCAAAAGCTTAGTTAGCTTTCATAGTGCCAATAAAATCGACAACTACAACGGGGAGGGGGGAATCCAAAGAATCTACAGAGCATGTGAAAATGTAAGAATAATAAATATTCTTTTCGAGTCACTGCTGTCAGAGTCCTTTTCCTCACTGGGAGTCACAGCCCACCTCACCTCCCTAGGATGCCCTCTATCACTGTGCTGATCTCTGGACCTGCTGTGGGGGCAGCTCAGATTCTAATCTGGTCGTACTCCTGTGTGTTCTTGCCTCTAATGTCCACAGCTATCAGAACTAGCGTGTTTTCTTTTGTGGGGGCTGTCAGTGTCCTTTTATATATTCCATAGATGCAGAGGGCTTCCCTGGTGGCTCAGAGGTTAAAACCTCTGCCTGCCATGCAGGAAGCCTGGGTTCGATCCCTAGGTCAGGAAGATCCCCTGGAGAAGGAAATGGCAACCCACTCCAGTATTCTTGCCTGGAGAATCCCATGGATGGAGGAGCCTGGTGGGCTACAGTCTACGGGGTCGCAAAGAGTCAGACACAACCAAGCCACTTCACATCATCACATCACATCACATAGATGCAGAGTCTGCCTAGTGGATCGTGTGGATTTAATCTGGAGCTTGTACAGCTGGTGGGAAGGTTTTGGGTCTTCATTAGTCACGCTGCCCCTGGGTTTCAATTGTGGTTTTCTTTCCACCTCTGCATGTGGGCCGTCCACTGGGCTTTGCTCCCGAGGCTGCCCGGGAGGACTTGGGTGTGCCCCAGTGAGGGCCAGGTGTGGAGGTGGTGCAGCCCCTTGGGTTGCAGGGGCTCTGGCAGCACCAGGTACTCAGGGGAGTCGGCAGCCAGGGCAGCAGGAAATACAGTGCTGTATATTTCCCTCCACAGGCATTCCCCACCACGATCTCTTCCTTCAAATCCATCTCTCCACAGTCAACAGCAGCCCTCGCCCTGGGATTGCTCCACAATCCCTAAATTCCAGCTCCTGGCCTCTGTACCTTCCAGGGGACCTGTGTCCCTGTCCAGGGTATGTATGGCTGCAGCAAGGACTGCCTGATTCTCATTCCATTTAGGCTGCCCCAGATCAGCTGTTTCACGCTCAGCCTTAAATGTTTCTCCTCTGACTCAGACAATTGCCCCACGGTGGGGACTGGGCCCCTGCTTCAGTTCCCCTGCCCGCCAAGGGCAGGTCCAGTCCTCCTCACACTCCTGTTTTCCTCCTGGTTCCTTCATCCTACCGAGTTTTGCGTGGGTCTGTATATTCTTTTCCACTGGTCAGATACTCCTGTCTGTTTTCAGCTGGTGTTCTGCATGCACTTCTGTGTCTGAAAGTGTATTCCTGATGTATCCATGGAGAGAGATGTACTCCATGTCCATCTACTCCTCTGCCATCTTGTTCTCTCCAACTATACCTCTGCACATTTTTGTTTGTTTGTTTTATGACCCATATCCTTGTCTAGTGTAAAAACTGTATCGATCTTGCAGCCACAGAAGTATATTCAACAAGAGCCATCCAGAAACAGTCCAAAATGATGGTGATGTTTATTTTCTTTATTGAAAAGATAATCAGTTTCAGTTATAAAACAGATTGTTGTATCTAGGAATAGGTGTGCTAATGTGGCATAAGGCAGTGTTTCTTAAGCGGAGAAGTAGGGCTTAGTTGGTCATGCCATATTAGGAAGAGACAAAGAAGAAAAAGAAGAGAGAGAAAGGGGTAAGAAAGAAAAGAAAATGGATAGAACATATTAGAAAATATCTCACAATATAGTTGTGTTGTTTTATGAAACATTTGTTTCCCTGATATGTACTTAATGCACAACAAATCTATTGTGCATATTTATAGGATTACATGGGCTTCTCTGATGCCTCTGCATAAAGAATCTACCTGCAGTGCAGGAGACATGGGTTCATTCCATCGGTCAGGAAGATCCCCTGGAGAAGGAAATGGTAACCCACTCTAGTATTCTTGCCTGGCAAATTCCACGGACAGAGGAGCCTGGCAGGCTACAGTCCATGGGATCACAAGATTAGACCCAACTTACGGACTAAACTACCACAACCAGCACCAGACTGCAACGTAAAATGTACTTCCTACTTTACGTTTTAAAATTTTGCATGCTACTATAAAAAGACAATGAGAAATTTTACTAAAGAAAGAAAATGTTAAGCTTAGAAGCTAACAGGACATGGTCTTTAGAGGTTGGCCATGTGTAGGTACAAAAAATAGGGCTAGACAATAACTATATGCAGCCTCAAACAAAGCCACTGCCTCATCATGATGGGAACATCCCAGGCTGGACTGCACCCGTGTCTGGCCCTCTCTGTTCTGAACACTGTCACTGTGTAGCCAGCTGGCTGAGACTGCTCATAGCCCTCTAAGGATGGAAGAGGGAATGCATTCAGTTTCAACCTTGTAAAATCAAACGCAGATAAGAGTCTGCCCAGAGCTGTTATCTGTGATCAGAAATTACAGTTAAATTTTTCCTTTGAGTTCTTTTCTCCCTTTATCTCTCTCCCCACCTTAAAAAACATAAGTAAAAAGTAAAAGCTCCCCTGAAATGATAACGATACCTTGAGTGAGGCATTTGTGTGACTTCTGGGAATGTCAGGGACAGAAAGCTCATGGAGCTTGTCTTGTGGAGCAGGTAGCAATAGCTGGTCCTGAGGATAGCTTTGGCTGGCTCTTTTTGTCAATAATGATTGACAGCTTGCTTCAGCTACACTGATGAGAAAAACATCTTCCCTCTAGCATCTCTGCAAAGGCAACTGGGACTTACAGGCATTTATATATTTTAAATTACTCATCCTCAAGGGGATTTTGATTTTGCTGGTGATGCAGGAATAAGAGAGAAGTTCTTGAAAGACAGTCCCTGAGAGAAAGAAAAAAAAAATGAATCTTTAACCCTCACTGAACTAGAGAGATGGATATTACTTGAACTTTGGAAAGAGAATATCAAAGGCAAAAATGATGATGTTTGCTGTTCCCAGTTGCTTACCAGGCTCCTCCCTCCATGGGATTCTCCAGGCAAGAGTACTGGAGTGGGTTGCCATTTCCTTCTCCAGGGGATTTTCCCTGACCCAGGGATTGAACCCGGATCTCCTGCATTCCAGGCAGACACTTTAACCTCTAAGCCACCAGGGAGCCCCTGTTTGCTATAGGATGTTATAAAAACCATGTAATCCCAATTAACTTTTTCTGTAATACCTGGTAGAACAGGGGTCCTGATCAAGTAATTTTAATTTAATACACATGAACTGAGAGTGACTCACATAAAACACTGAGCATAGTACTAGGGGCATAAAGAAGAATTGCCAGGACTAATCACCTTCTGAACTGAACAGGGAAACAATGAATCTTAGTATACAGCATTGGATGGTGTGTTACCCACATCACAGAGAATGGGAGCCCAAAGACCTGTTGAACTTGTCTTTGAGGATTCATTCAAACCAGGGGATTCTACTTGACCCCCGAGATAGGGTCCACCACATCCTAACCAAGCCCACTTCACTGTTGCCTCTCAAGTCTCCATCAAAACCACCCAGGCTGTCCACCAAATTGGTACACATTAGATTCAAACATGAATGTTTTCTGTTGCTACCCTTATAAGACAGTTTCTCGATTTTTAGGAATGCACAGTTCAGAGCAAGTATTTCTTTTTGGAAAATAAAATTATTTATGTATTTACTGGTTTTGTTGCTGCATGGAGGCTTTCTCTACTTGCCGTAAATGGTCTTCTCATGGCAGTGGCTTCTCTTGTTTTGAAGCACAGGCTCTAGAGTACAGGCTCAATAGTTGTGGTGCATGGGCTGAGCTGCTCCGTGGCATGTGAGATCTTCCTGGACTGGGGATCGAACCTGTGTCCCCTGTAGTGGCGAGTGGATTCTTAACCACTGGACCACCAGGGAAGCCCCAGAGCAGGGGATTCCGGATACATGTACCCTCCTACTTATTGATATTTCAGCAAGCATGGAGGTTCTTTAAGAGTTACATTGTCAGAGAGTGTTATCATCCCAGGAGATCTCAAAGCAGGATCTCCTATCTGCATGATTTGGATTAGCTTGGATAGAACTAAAGTGAACTTTTGCCTCCCATTGATAATATTGTTAGTATCAAATTTTCCTTAGAAAGTGAGTTGAGATCAGGTGACACAGTGATGTAAAATGTGACTGTATTGTTGACTTAGGACTTTGGGAGGTGGTTTATCAATGGGAAGTGAGGAGGACTTGGGAGGACCAGCCTACCCTTCAGAGAGAAGTAGCTGATCACCAAAACTGCCACTGTACGGTGGTAATAAACAGCAGACTGGCTGCTAATTGGCTTTATAATTGTTTATACTTTCTCTTTAGGCCATACACTGTTCCCTTGTTGCCTGCACCTGGGGCAGAGTCAACCACCCCAACTGCTCCACTTCCTACATCACTGGCTTGGGTTTCCACTTTTGCAATACTCTGATCTTAAGTATGTCAATGCCTGATTCTTTTTCCTCACAACATTTAGAAACTTGCAGGTTTAATATTCTTTGGTTTATAATGCCAAGTACATATAAGTTAAACTGGAAATCTTGACATCATCTGAATTTCGGTAACGAGGGCAGCTGTATTCTCTAAGCCCTGTCGTCACTCTCTTTTACATCTGAGGTTTATATATACTAGCATTTCAGTAAATTAAACATTTACTGAAAATATTAGCTAGGAATCAGCATCTACTGTTTTTCTTCTAATCAATATACCAATTCTTCAAATTCCCAAGATTTTGAAACAGTCAAGAGGGGGCTGTTTTCAAGTCACATGACTCTGCTAACCTAGTTAACTCTATCTTGGCTCATAGTAATCTACAAACTCCTGAAGCTTCCAAGAGTCACATTATGCTTAGAGGTGACAAATATCTTTCCTAAACTGGATTAAAGTAATGTGCAGTGTCAGACACAACTGAGCGACTGAACTGAACTGAATGTGTAGATAAATATGTATATAATATTTTAATAAGGGGAGTAGATGCTGTTTTCTTTCATTATGTCTTCCATTCATGTTGCTCTGAATTTAGATTGCAGAGGAAGTTGTTAAATTACATTTAATAATAGAGCAGGGTGTTGAATGTATATTAATTAAATATCAGCAGATGGTAAAGGGAGTCCTTGCTGAGTATGAATAAGGAGAGAGAGTTCTAACTGCCGTGTAATTAAGTTGAACCTGCAGAAACAATGGAGGTGTGATTACTTTTTTATTAACACATTATAGTTACATGTGATGTGGAAGAATTTAATTACTCTGTAACTCCTATTAGGGTAAGCCAAGTTGCTCTCACATTGAGTTGGTCTCTGTTCCCAATAAACATGATGGAACAGCCCATACCATGTTATTTCTATGCATTTTGATTGTCACATGATGCAGGTTGCGAGATGGTCCCCAGTGTCCCCATATTCTGCGTGTCTTAGTACCATCAAGCAGCCACCTATATCCCCTGTTTCTTGCAAAATGTTAGTGGGTAATTCTCAAACTTCAGAAAAATGTAGACACAGAAGGGTAAACTTATCTTTCTTGTGGAGGCATGTCTTGGATATATCACAGTTGATAATCAGATTTTACTTGGTTTAGAGAAAAAGTTAGCAAAGAAGAAAATGCATCAGTTTTGGCCTTGAAGTTGGTAAGCAAGTGAGTTGCCTTGAGTTGTAGGCAAGTCTACCTCTGAGGGTGTATTTGCCTTTCATGATCATTTATTTGTTTGAATGCCACTGTATTTATTAAGGGCTTCCCAGGTGGCACTAGTGGTACAGAACTTGCCTGCCAATGAGGAAACATAAGAGAGGTGAGTTTGATCCCTGGGTTGTGGTGACACCCTGGAGGAGGGTATGGGAATGCACTCCAATATCCTTGCCTGGAGAATCCCAAGGGCCGAGGAGCCTGCCAGGCTACCGTCCACTGGGTCACAAAAGAGTCAGACACAACTTAGCACACATATATTAAGTGGCAACTGTTATGTGCTGTTCATTGATATACATATATATTTTTGAACTTCGTACCTTTTCTTTTCTGGTGATGGCAGTCTTGAAACCAAGTGGGGCTCTGTGGGACTCCCGTCTAGGAGGCCTTTCTGTCCCTCATTTCTTGTAGGCATGACTCCAGCCATTATAACCTTCCATGAGTTCCAAACGGTAGATCTGAACAATTGCCAATCAAGGGAAGACCAGCCAAAAGGCTACCTGAGGTAAGATTAAAGGACCAGAGAAGGTCATCAAGATTAGGAGACTGACCACCTGACAGGAGATTAAGGGCGTGCTAAGTCTGACTCTTTGTGACCCCATGGACTGCAGCCCACCTGACTCCTCTGTCCATGGGGATTCTCCAGGCAAGAACACTGGAGTGGGTTGCCAAGCCCTCCTCTAGGAGATCTTTCCGACCCAGGGATCAAACCCAAGTCTCTTATGTCTCCTTATTGGCAGGCAGGTTCTTTACCACTAGCTCCAACTGGCAAGCCCAAAATTGCTTCTTGGCAGCAGTAGAATCTGAACCAGTGCCTCTCCTCCCCAAAGAGACTGGAGTCTTAATCCAGTGCCTCAGACTGCTCTGAAAGTGAAAGTGAAGTTGCTCAGTCATGTCCGACTCCTTGCTACACTATGGACTGTAGCCTATCAGGCTTCTCCAACCAAGGGATTTTCCAGGCAAGAGTACTGGAATGGGTTGCTATTTCCTTCTTCAGCGGATCTTCCTGACCCAGGGATCAAACCTGGGTCTCCTGCATTGCAGGCAGACGATTAACCCTCTGAGCCACGGAAGCCCCATCTGCCATGCTACCTGGTGTTTAAGGGAGTGCAAATCCTGCTGATACTCTAATCTTATCTGAGACCCTATCTTTGGTTCACTGCTATAAAGCCTTTCATCAGATCCTTTGGGATTGAGACATAGTTTTTCAAGGCAAAAGCCGATTATGTCTCCTTTTGCCTGAGAAAGCAATAAAGCTGTATTTTTCTACTTCACCCAAACCTCTGTCTCTGGGATTTGATGATAATGGCACTGGTGTACAGAGAGGCTGAGATTTCAGTATCAGTCTAGCTTCCAACAACATTTCCATAGAATTCTCAGAAAGTTGAAGATATTAGGAACAATGATGGATCAATCTTCACATTATTATTATGAGTAAGGCCCTTGATTAATAGTCTGTGATTGACCTATCTGTGTGTACACTCACTCATGTCCAGCCCTTTCCAGTCCCACAGACTGTGGCCCATGAGACGCCTTTGTCCATGGGATTTTCCAGGCAAGAATTCTGGAGCGGGTTTCCATTTCCTTCTCCAAGGGATTTTTCCAACCCAGGGATCGAAACTGCATCTCTTGTGTCTCCTTCATTAGCAGGTAGAGTGACCTAGAACTTCCCTAAGCTGATTATGAATGCTCATTCCAGGGAGATAAGGTATAAGAGGGCTTCCCTGGTAGCTCAGCTGGTAAAGAATCCGCCGCAATGTGAGAGACCTGGGTTCGATCCCTGGGTTGGGAAGATTCCCTGGAGGAGAGCCTGGAAACCCACTCCAGTATTCTTGCCTGGAGAATCCCCATGGACAGGGGAGCCTGGTGGGCTAAAGTCCATGCGGTTGCAAAGAATGGGACATGACTGAGCGACTGAGCACAACACAGCACAAGGTATAAGCCAACCGTTCAGTAATTTTCAGGACGAGGACTGCTTAAGAGAAAGGCTTTGTGAGACAATGCCATTCTTTGGTGACTATTTGTTTCCAGTGGGGAAAACAGGTAGTTTTTTAACTGCCCCAATTTTCTAGTTAGGAAGGTAAAAGTATTAGCAAACAGACAGGCAGATCATATAAAGAAGCATGGCTAAACACCACTCCAGAGCCAACTTTAGCACATTTCCCCCTCTGTTATGGTGGGACTTGATATCTAATTGGTTCTCTGTCCTCTTCTCAATGTTGCAGCCATAAGTGCTAAAACCTGGCACCTCTGACTGTGAGCTCTTGATTCAAATGTGCCCAAAGCCAGAGATGGCCTTAGACGGCCCTAGTGAAAAACTGATGTGACTCAGTTCAGGGTCAAGCCAGTCTTAGTTCTAATCTCCTTTTTCCTTTTTTCAGTAACATTTAAGTACCAGGCTTTCCAATATGGATTTTAGACCAAATTCTTATCTTACACTCTAAATCCTATAACTGGATCTCCATTTCTCTTGGCTTCTGAGTTGCTAACTTGCCTGGTATTCAAGTATTTTTTAGAACTTCAGCAGTGTAAATCACTTACCCAAGGATCCATACTCATCAGCCACGGAGCCGAATTTCACCCAGAACTGTTGGACTTCAGGGCCTGAACTAAGTTACAAAGCTCTGATGACATTGAGATTTTTTTTTTCTTTTGTGGGTCATATCTCTAACGTTCAGAACTTTATAACTCGTTTACCCTCCTCTTTGAAATTCTATTTAGACACACAAACTCTGGATCACATCCATCAGATTTCCAGGAACAAGAACAACAACAAAAGCAAATAACTGCCAGGCTCCTCTGTCCATGGGGTTCTCCAGGCAAGAATACTGGAGGGGGTTCCATGCCCTCCTCCAGGGAATCTTCCCCACCCAGAGATCGAACCCCAGTCTTTTATGCCTCCTGCATTGACAGGTAGGATTTTTACCACTAGCGCCACCTGGGAAGCCCAAATAGAATGATACACTAAATGAGAATGCTCTAAGGACTGCGGAAATTGATGCATATGCTGTTTCCATCGTCAAATGCAGAGACTAAAGTGCCAGGTTGCTGGTTTCAAAAATTAGCTTGTGAAACCTTAGATAAGTTATTTGATGCCTTAGATTTCTCATCTGTATGTGGTGATAATAATACCTCTCTCACAGTGAGGATTAAACTAATTATTATATATTAAGCACTTGCTACGCTGGGTATACAACTGTCACACATGTTTGCTATTATTATTATACAGCCTGGCACATAATTGTTTGAGGAATGGTTTTCTAAAAAGTAACAGAACAATGTTTGCTATGTGGTTAGTCAGCTATCCCTTTGACTTTCCTACCATCAATAAATGAACCTCAGGTATAATGAGGGCTTTAGAGGAGGTCTCAACTGATTACAGAATCATTTCTAACCCCACAAAGCCTCAGGATTAATATTATAAGAGAAACATTTTAGGATTGAAAGGGCTCCCATATCTGGGATTTCTGCTCCTAGATGATACAATTCTTTCTTTTTTTTTTTCCTAGAAGGAAATTCACAAAAATGTTTTAACTGCCCCCTTTCATCCTATTCCAAGAAATTTTGGATTCAGAGGTTGTTTAAATTATTAGGGCCTAGAGTTAAAAGGTATTTGCTCCTGAGTCAAATACAAATCAGATGTGGGTAATGTACCCTCCTGGTGTAAGATCAGGGGGACTAGCTTCCTAGCAACCACCAACCATATCCCAGTTCAGATGTGGTTGAAAGCTGGAGGGCTGATACTGGCCCTGAACACATCACACAACCTTCCCTACATCATGCTGAAGGGGAAAGTGCCACGAACGTGTGCATGATCACTGGGCCATGAATACTCTTTTTTTCTCCCAATATTAGCAAAGTTATTTAAATGCTGATGGCCTCCTGAAGGGTAACAACATTTAAAAGATATTCTCCATCTCGTATTTGAAATTGGTTTAAAATGTACCTACTCCAACTCCCCCACTTCACTTTTTTCAGATAAGGAAACTGAGGCTCAGAAAATGGATGTGCCCTAACACTTGTCACACCATTTAATTTATGCTTTCTCCTCTAGCCACTGGACTCTTTCTAGTGTTTTCACCTGAATATCACTGGATTCAACTGTGTTGAATTAACTAAATCATGCCTGGGAAATAGAAGGAGTGCATATGGGCCCTTGTGAATCTGGCCCCAAATCCTTGTGGGAGCACTGCTTACCTGCAGCAAATAAAGTCCATGTGTAAATGAGCACCATCATTTCCACTTGACCCTAAAAAGCTGATCAGGTTTACGCCAGTTGGGTCCCCTCCCGGCAGTAACGTTCAGGTCAGGTTGATGTCTGCTTTCTGTAACATTAAATGTATATTTTCTGTAACATTAGATGTATAAATTTATTCTCCTTTGAATCTATTGCTTTCTCCTTTGGTTCCACAGTGAGATTTGCAACTACAGCTGCCTTTTTCAAAAGGAAGGCTTGAAATAAAGATTAGCATATCTAAATGTGCCCACTACAGTTCTAAATGAAACCTCTTTCTAAAGTAAAGGAATCAGTACTCAAGTATTAAATTATAAGACCCAATTAATAATTCATTTTTATTAATACAGATAATTCCTCTGAGTCATTTAAGATGCTTATGGTAGTGCAGCCGGAGCCAAGGCAACATAAATTCATTTTCTCAAGTCAGTCTTATTATTTTTCTAAGATAAACATAGGCAACCTGACACACTGTGGAGGGAAAAGAAAAACACAATATTTCAGACTGAAAAAAAAAAAGACAGTTCCTAACAATAAATAAATTCACCATGGCCTTCAAAAATCGAAAGAATGCAGGAAACTTTCCAGTCAGAAATAAGAACGGTGTATGTCTGGTATTTCTCCGCCCTTGGCAAAGAAATATCTGATTTTGCTAAATTGTGAGAAGCTATCTGAGTAGAAAAACCTCCTTTCTTCCCTATAATTAAAAGGAAAAAAAAGAAAGTGCTCTAGTCTCACGGGCATTAGACACTGGATCATCTGGGGGTAAAAGACTGACAGTTTCAAGCATGGTAACTCCTAAGCTGCAAATAAATCCCAAGATATGCAGTCCAATAAAGTAAAATTTCTAAAGTAAGGTTAGAAGGCAGAGCATATCTCTGGCCCTGAAAAAGGCACCATACGTGGATCAGCTTATAGCATCAGGATGTGGACACATGACTCAGGTTTGAACTGGACTTTATATTAAACAGCATGGCTCAGACAGTAACGAATCGCCTGCAGTGCAGGAGACCCAGGTTCGATCCCTGGGTTGGGATGATCCTTGGAGAAGGGCATGGCAATCCACTCCAGTATTCTTGCCTAGAAAATTCCATGGACAGAAGAGCCTGGCGGGCTACAGCCCATGGGATTGAAAAGAGTCAGACACGACTGAGGGACCAACACTTACCTTTTCTTTCATAGCTTTTCTCACATTCCTGAGAGTCAGAAAAAGTCCCGCAGCTCTGGATGCTGCTGTTCTATGCAAGTGAGTAAGACCACATGATTTCTCAGTCCTCCTAGGCCAGGTGATGCACAAAGAAGGAAACAGGCCTCCATCCATTTGAGACACTGTACATGTCCCTGTGGTTTAATTTTAGAACATCCTTTTTTCCTCTCTCAGGAAATGGAATGCAGCCTCCCCACGAAAAAATGGAAGAATGGCTTCTATATTGGGGCCCTTAATAGATAATTAATGACACCCCACTCC
>SJYC01121018.1:0-20495 GCA_006408675.1 Madoqua kirkii
AGATAATAATGATTCAGACAGGGTTTTTATGGAAGCTTAAGTCCAAACTTTGGATTCACCCGTAATGAATCTACATTCAAAATACTTTAAGAAAACCACTACCTCCACACACTGCTGTTCCCACCTGTGTCTGATTTGTGGTATTTCTCACCTGGGTTTCACTTGCTGGATCTCCTCTCCAACAGGGTTCCCTGTTTTCAGCCATGTGTCCTGACACATGACAGCCTGTTCTCATACAAAGACAAACAGGATCCTTCTAAACTGTGCTGATTTGAAACAAAAAGACAGCCAGATTTTTTCCAGGAAAGCGGGATTTCTCAGCAATCAACAGAGAACTGTAATTCGGGGTCTGCAGCAATGGTGAGCCATGGTTAAGTCCCCACCTCGCAAGGGAAGGAGAACATTTTTAAAGAGAGGAAAAAGAAGTTGGGAGGGTTATAATAAACAGAAAGTCCATGGGTTTTTTCCTTAGCTGAGTTTTTGCCAGGAAAGAACTGGAGTCTTTCCTCTCCCTGTTGGGTTCCCCTTCTGGGGGACTTTCCTGGTGGTCCAGTGGGAAGGACTCTGAAATCCCACTGTTGCAGGGGGTGTGCAGGGAGGAGAGGTGGGGGAAGTGGGGGTCTGCATTCAATTGCATCTAGAAAAGTGCCTTGCTTCTAATAGTTGCTCAAAACTTATTTACAGAATGGAGGAGGATTGAAAAGATTATTCTAATGGGTTATAACTGGTTAGATTCATTCTGAATGGTCCACACAGATTTTGGTTGCATCAAAGAAGGTCCAAGATGTGAAGTCCAGTTTTCACACACTTTCCCACCACTCAAGGGACTAACTTCTGGGAACTAACTAGACTGTGAGGTCCTTCATGGAAAGGCTACCTCTTTTTGTTGTTTCACCTCCAGCAACTAACACAGGCATGACCCATTGCTGTTGTTCAGTAGCTAAGTCCTGTCTTACTCTTTGCAACCCCATGGACTGTAGCATGCCAGGCTTCTCTGTCCTCCACTATCTCCTGGAGTTTGCTCAAATTCATGACCTATATCGGGGACTTAGTAAATGTTAACAAATTAAAATTTGCCAACACAGGGTACAATTTTTTTGAATCAATATTGCTCAGTCTGCACAAGATTCACAGACTTTAAATTCATCTTTAAATATAATAGCATATTAAAATTACTGCAACAGCATACTTAAACAGATTAACTACTTTTACATTACCCTTCCAGTACAAAACATTATTATTATTATTTTGTAATTGCATCTTTTTTTTTCCTTATTGCAGTTGCTTTTCAATGTTGTGTTAGTTTCTACTGTACCATGAAATGAATCAGCTCTATGGAAACACATCCCCTCTCCCTTAGACCTCTTGCTTCCCCTCATCTCATCCCTCTAGGTCACCACAGAGCACTGAGCTAAGTTTCCTGTGCTTTATAGCAGGCTTCCACTAGCTGTCTATTTTCCAGTACAAAAAAATTATATTAGCCATAAAGATCTTCTCTTTTACAAATTCCATTGTCAAAATTGCATAGAAAGTTGGTGCACAGAAGTGTTATGAGTCTTATAGTATAAAGTGAAAGAGATTAAGATTAGTACAAATAGGATACTGAACTTTTAAAAAATACTGAAATTTCAATATGGCAGAGTTGGGGATTTTCTTCCAAATTAATAGTATGATCAGGTCTTTTATAAAATCATCTGAGGAAAAAATTTATTTGTGTGCAAATTTTCTGATGGTCTTCATTTAAAGAAAGGAATTATGAAAATTAAAAAAGTTTCTAGCCATAAGCAATTAGCTAATTACAAATTGACAGTTCCTGTATTAATACACTTGATATTACTAATACTTATAACATTTCTTGAGTACTTCATCAAATGTCAAGCACTATGTTGAGAGCTTTAGATGTAATGCTTATTTAAGCCTTAAGCAGACTTGTGACGTGGGTACTAATAATGTCTCTATTTTATAGACAAAGGAATTAATATGTAGATATGTTAGTTTTCTAAGATCACATAATTAGTACTTGATTGAATTTGGTTCAGATTCAGATCCTTTCAGCCCCAATGTCCAGGGTTTTGGCCCCATTAGTTTCCTGTTTTATAAGCTCTAGTCAATTATATGATTGGGGAATGTGCCCTGTTTTCATCAAAATATATGACTTAATTATAAAATATTATCTAAAGTATACTATCTTTACACAAGAAAGAAATTTAAGCAACTAATTATGCATGTATCTGCTAACCTACGCAAAAAGAAAAAGAAATGGAGGATGACTAAATCAGCAACTAATGAGCTGAGTTACCTAATAGTTCAGTTCAGTTCAGTTGCTCAGTCATGTCTGACTCTGCAACCCCATGGACTGCAGCACACCAGGCTTCCCTGTCCATCACCAATTCCTGGAGCCTACTCAAACTCATGTCCACTGAATTGGTGATGCCATCCATTCATCTCATCCTCTGTCTTCCCTTTCTCCTTTTACCTTCAATCTTTCCCAGCATCAGGGTCTTTTCCAATGAGTCAGTTCTTTGCATCAGGTGGCCAAAGTATTGGAGTTTCAGCTTCAGCTGAGTTCTCCCAATAAGTATTCAGGGCTGATTTCCTTTAGGATGGACTGATTGGATCTTCTTGCAGTCCAAAGGACTCTTAAGAGTCTTCTCCAACACCAAAAGTATCAATTCAAAAGTATCAATTCTTCGGCACTCAGCTTTCTTTATAGTCCAACTCTCACATCCATACATGACTACTGGAAAAACCATAGCTTTGACTAGATGGCAAAGCTTTGACTTTGATATTGGTGAAGTGATGTCTCTGCTTTTTAATATGCTGTCATGGTTGGTCATTCTTGCCTGGAGAATCCCAGGGATAGGGGAGCCTGGTGGGCTGCCGTCTATGGGGCCACACAGAGTTGGACACGACTGAAGTGACTTAGCAGCACCACGGTTGGTCATAGCTTTTCTTCCCAAAGCAAGTGTCTTAATTTCATGGCTGCAGTCACCATCTGCAGTGCTTTTGGAGCCTCCCAAAATAAAGTCTGTCACTGTTTCTACTGTTTCCCCATCTCTTTCCCATGAAGTCATGGGACCGGATGCCATGATCTTAGTTTTCTGAATGTTGAGTTTTAAGCCAGCTTTTTCACTCTCCTGTTTCACGTTCATCAAGAGGCTCTTTAATTCTTCTTTGGTTTCTGCCATAAATGTGGTGTCATCTGCATATCTGAGGTTACTGATATTTCTCCTGGCAATCTTGATTCCAGCTTGTGCTTCAACCAGCCCAGCATTTCTCATGATGTACTCTGCATATAAGTTAAATAAGCAGGGTGACAATAAACACATACATACATACATATATATATATATATATGCACATACATACTCAGGGTCTTCATCCAATTTCTGACACAGAGCTCAGAAAACCCTTAGAATTTCCTAGGAGATGAGAGCAATAAAAAGTGTCTTTTGTTGTGGTAATGAGGTGACTTTTGGAAAGTGCCTAAGGATGGGGGCTGGTTGCCAGGAGAAACAGCCACCTGATTAGAAGGCTGTAACTTTCAGTCCTCACCCCCACCCCGCCTCTGAGGAGGAGAGAGGGGCTGTAGGTTGAACTGATGGTCAACAGCCAATGATTTAATCATGCCTGTGTAATGAAGCCTCCACAAAATCCCCAATGGATGGGGTTTGAGAAGTTTCTGGGTTGGTGAACACTCAGAGATTTGGGAAGAGTGGTGTTCTCAGAGAGGTCAACGAAGCTCTGCACCCTTCCTATAACCTCACTCTATACATCTTTTCATCTGGCTCTTACTGGTTCCCTGAGCTCTGTGAGGCAGTCTAGCAAATTAAATGAACCTAAGAAGGGGGTCTTGGGGCTCTCTGATTTACAGCCAGTGGTCAGAAGTGCAGACAACAAACTAGACTTGAGATTGGTGTCTGTACTGTGTGGGAGGCGGTCTTGTAGGGCTGAGTCCTTAAACTGCAGGATCTGATGCTACCTCCAGAAGTGTCAGGGTTGAGTCAGACTGTAAGACATGCAGCTGCTGTCCAAGAATGGCTTGTTGGATCTGAGGGGAAGATTCCTCTCCCTTACCAGCATTACATCACAATCCGGTAATGGGAACCCCTTCCTCCAAAATAAATAAATAATTGAAACCAACCCCAGGATGCTGGGGAGATCCCAAATGGAGTTCAAACTATAAGAAATGAGTTTGTATTGCGCTTGAATAACTTGAATAAAATAATCACATTGAAAGGCATGGGACAGAGAAGAACTGATCTAAATACTTTGGAAAAGATGACTTTGGTTACATGTTGGAAGGATGACAACAACAATAAAAATCCCCTGTATACTGATATGGTATTCTTGTTAGTAAATTTGATTTTCATGGGAATATGGCTAGTAACTCTAAAACTAATTTATGTACATGTTAGGATTGAGAAGATAAGCTAATGTATAGCAACTAATAAAAGCCATGTTTCTCAGTGTTGGAAAAAGAAGTTACAGTTAAGAAAATGGATGAGGCTCTATCTCTGTAAAAGTGCATATACAGGCAGGCCTTGTGTTACTGCACTTCACTTTATTGTACTTTACAGATATTGCACTTTTTACAAATTGAGGATTTGTGGCAAGCTTGTCTATGGCACCATTTTTTTTTCCCCCAGCAGCATTTGCTTACTTCATGTTTCTGGGTCACATTTCGGCAATGCTCCAGATAGCTGAAACTTTTATTATCATGACTGTATTTGTTATTATGATCTATGATCAGTTATCTTTGGTGCTACTTCTGTAATTGTCTTGGAGGTCCTACAAATCATGCTCGAACAAGACTATGAACTTAATACTGTGTCTGTTCTGACTGCTTCACCAACTGGTCTTACCCCATCCCTTTCCATCTCCTTCACCTTCTGTATTGCCTAAGACACAATTCACAGTTATCTTTGGTGCTACTTCTGTAATTGTCTTGGAGGTCCTACAAATCATGCTCGAACAAGACTATGAACTTAATACTGTGTCTGTTCTGACTGCTTCACCAACTGGTCTTACCCCATCCCTTTCCATCTCCTTCACCTTCTGTATTGCCTAAGACACAATTCTGAAATTAGGTCAGTTAATAATCCTACAATGGCCTCTAGGTGTTTTAGTGTAAAGAAAAATTATACATCTCTTACATTAAATAAAAATCTAGAGATGATTAAGTTTAGTGAAGAAAGCATGTCCAAAGCTCAGATAAACCAAAATCTAGGTCTTTTGCACCCAACTGCTAAGCAAGTTATGAATGTAAAGGGGAAATTCTTAAAGGAAATTAAGAGTGTTCCTCCAATGAACACACAAATGATAAAAAAGCAAATAGCCGTATTGCTGATATGGAGAAAGTTTGAGTGGTCTGGATAGAAGATCAAACCATTTACAAGGTTTCTTAAAGCCAAAATCTCATCCAGAGCAATGTAATAACTTTCTTTAGTTCTATGAAGGCTGAGGGAGGTGAGGAAGCTCCAGAAGAAAAGTCTGGAGCCAGCAGAGTTTGGTTCATGAGGTTTAAGAAAAGAAGCCAACTCCATAATATAAAGTGCAAGGTGAAGTAGCAAGGGCTGATATAGAAGCTGCAGCAAGTTTTCTATAAGATCTAATACAGTGAACAACAGATTTTTCAGTGTAGATGAAAGGGAATTATATTTGAAGAAGATTCCATCTAGGACTTTCACAGCTAGAGAGGGGAAGTCAATGTCTGGCTTCAAGGTGTCAAAAAAACTGGCTGACTCTCTTGTTAGGGGCCAATGCTGCTGGTGACTTGAAGTTGAAGCCAGTGTTCATTTACCATTCTGAAAATCCTAGGGCCTAAATCTACTCCATTTGTGCTCTACAAATAAGATGACAAAGTCTAGATGACAGCACATCTGTTGACAACAAGGCTTACCGAATACTTGAAGCCCACTGCGGAAACATACTACTCAGACAAAAAGATTCCTTTCAAAATATTTCTGCTCACTGATGATACACATAGCCATCCAAGAGCTCTGATGGAGATGTTCAACAAGATTCACGTTGTTTTCATGTCTGCTAGCCTACCATTCATTTTCAAGCCCACTGATCAAGGAGTAATCTCAACTTTCAAGTCTTATTATTTAAGAAAGATATTTCTGAAGACCACAGCTGCCATAGATAGTGATTCCTCTGATGCATCTGGGCAAAGTAAAGCAAAAAGATTCAAAAAAGGATTCACCATTCTAAATGCCATTAAGAACATTCTTCCTTCTTCGTGGAAGAGGTAGAAGAATAAATATTAAGGGGAGTTTGGAAGAAGCTGATTCCAAATTTGATGGACTTGGAAGGGTTCAAGACGTCAGTGGAAGACATTACTGCAGATATAGTACAAATAGCAAGAGAATTCGAGAACTAGAATTAGAAGTAGAGCCTGAAGGTGTGACTGAATTGCTGCAATCTCAGAATAAAACTTGAAAGATTTAGAAGCTGCTTCTTGTGGATGAATAAAGAGAGTGGTTTCTTGAGATGGAATCACTCTTGATGAAGATGCTGTGAAAACTGATGCCATGACAACAGAAGATTCAGAATATCTGATACACTTCAGCCTTGTGTGTTACAGAAATATCATTGATGAAGGAAACAGGCATTCAGTGTGGCAGACTTCAAGGTTGTCCTCTTTGAAGATATTGCCACAGCTACTCCAGCCTTCAACAACTACCATCAAGCAGTCATTGACACTGATGCGAGACTCTCCACCACCCAAAAGATCACAATTCACTGAAACCTCATAAGACGGTTAGCACAATTTTTAGCAATAGAGGATTTTTAAATTAAGGGGCCAACTGAAAGACCCTTAAATGACCAAACACGTGACAACTTGAACAATGATATAATATGACACTAATAGATTATAACACAAAGAATAAATATTCATAAGATTGTACTGATATAAATAAATGATGGAATTAATAAATAATTTAGGGAGAAGGGAAAGCCCCTTCTCTAGAAAAAGTCCAATTATACAGTGTGGAAAAGTGATGGAGATGAAAAATCACAGGAAAAATGTCAGTCCTAACAGTTGCAGATAAGAATTACTGCTGCTACTGCTGCTAAGTCGCTTTAGTCATGTCCGCCTCTGTGCGACCCCATAGACAGCAGCCCACCAGGCTCCTCTGTCCCTGGGATTCTCCAGGCAAGAACACTGGAGTGGGTTGCCATTTCCTTCTACATAAGAATGACTGATGGATGCTAAAATTGGTGGAAAAAAATATGAGGAAAAATTGCATTTACATAATCTCAAATTATCTCCCCACAAGACAGTTAATAATTTTAAAGGAAAGTAACTGTAAAGTGGAGATATGTAACTGATACTACCTTAACAAAGTCATCAGAATCAACATCATCAATAACAAGACATATCAACATCATGTGTCCCTGCGATAAAGCACCGAGAAGCTCACAGTTCATTTCTGTGCTATTCTTGCCAAAAATGGGTAATCTCAATTCAATCTTGAGAAAATAGCAAGGAAATCTAAATTTTAAAATATTGTATAAGAAAACTAACAGTATTCTTCAAATGTGTAAGCACCTGAGAGAGAAAGGTATCAAGTACTTGTAACTGTCACAATTTGGAGAAAAGGGATAAATCATAATATGGAATCTGGAATTGGAACCAGAACTATGAAACAAACATTAGTTGAAAAATTGGTGAAATAAGAACAGAATCTATAGATTATTTACTAATACCCCATATATTCCAATGCTAATTTTCTGGATTCTGTCATTTTACTCTGGTTATACATAATGTAAACCTTAGGAAAAACCAAGTGAAGAGTACACAGAAACTCTGTCCTAGCTTTGCAATTTCTGTAAGTCTAGTGTTTTGAAAATCATGTTCAAAATATAAAAACATTAGGAAATAATTCTAAGAGGGCAAGATGAGAGAGTATAATAATTCTAAGAGGGCATATAGTTTATATGAAATATATTCATCTCTAAGAAGAGAGAAGATAATTTGGAACATGCATTTTACTGAGCACTATATTCATCTGCTTAAGTTGCCATAATGGAATATCACAGATCATGTGGGTTAAACAACAGAAATTTATTTTGCACAGTTCTAGAGGCTTGAAGTCCAATCAAGGTGCCAGCAGGGTTGATCTCTAGTGGGACCTCTTCCTGCCTTGCAGACAGCTGCCTTCTTGCTGTTTCCTCACAGACTGAGCGAGTGAAAAATCTCTGGTATCTTTTCCAATTCTTCAGTTCAGTTCAGTTGCTCAGTTGTTTCCAACTCTTTGCAACCCCATGGATTGCAGTACACCAGGCTTCCCTGTCCATCACCAACTCTGGAGCTTGATCAAACTCATGTCCATCAAGTCAGTGATGCCATCCAACCATCTCACCCTCTGTCATCCCCTTCTCCTCCTACCTTCTATCTCTCCCACTCATTTCTAATGAGTCAGTTCTTCATATCAGGCGGCAAAGTATTGGAGTCTCAGCTTTGGCATCAGTCCTTCCAGAGAATATTCAGGATTGATTTCCTTTAGGATGGACTGGTTGGACCTCCTTCCTGTCCAAGGGACTCTTAAGAATCTTCTTCAACACCACAGTTCAAAGCATCAATTCTTTGGCTCTCAGCTTTCGTTATGGTCCAACTCTCATATCCATACATGACTACTGGAAAAACCATAGCTTTGACTAGACAGACCTTTGTTGACAAAGTGATGTCTCTGTTTTTAAATATGCTATCTAGGTTTGTCATAGCTTTTCTTCCAAGGAGCAAGCATCTTTTAATTTAATGGCTGCAGTCACCATCTGCAGTAATTTTGGAGCCCCCCAAAATAAAGTCTGTCACTGTTTCCATTGTTTCCCCCTCTATTTACCATGAAGTGATGGGACTGGATGCCATGATTTTAGTTCTTTGAATGCTGAGTTTTAAGCCAGCTTTTTCACTCTCTTCTTTCACTTTCATCAAGAGTTTCTTTAGTTCCTCTTTGCTTTTTGCTGTAAGGGTGGTGTCATCTGGATATCTGAGGTTACTGATATTTCTCCCTGTAATCTTGATTCCAGCTTGTGCTTCATCCAGCCTGGCATTCCAGATGATGTACTCTGCATATAAGTTAAATAAGCAAGGTGACAATATACAGCCTTGATGTACTCCTTTCTCAATTCTTACAAAACTCCTTCCTATTTTTATAAGGACTCCAGTGTTCTGGGAGTAGGGCCCTACCCTATGACTTCATTTAACCTTAATTAATTCCTTAAAAATCCTACCTCCAAAATCACAGTGGGCTTAGGCTTCAGGGTATGCTCTTTGGGGGAACAAGATTCAGTCCACAACAAGGACCAAATAGAAGAATAACCTTCATAAGTAAAAAAAGACAGTGTACATGTTGATGGCAGTTTTCTATGATGAAGGGAGATCACAAGAAGGAAGATGAGAAAACAAGAGATTAGTTCAGTGTAAGATGAAATGCTAGAAAAAATAATTTCTTCTGGATGAATACATACAGAATAGGGCAAGCAGTACCCACAATTTGATTCTCACATAAATTATACAGTTAATGGCACAAGAGAGAATACGGAGTGTGTGATTCTGTGTGTGTGTGTGTGTGTGTGTGTGTATAAGGCATAAAGACATGCTGATTTCACATCATACTGCCCAGATTTTCATGTAACCTCTGGAAACAAGGGGAAAAATGGTACTTAGTAACAGAAGTAGCTCCATTAACTCATACTAGCTGAATCTCAGTTATATTCAATCTGACATAAAACTCCATGAAACGGACAAGAATGACATTTAAATGCAAAGAACTGACAGACCTACCTTCCCCCCTCCACTCTAAATAATAATGTACAGCCACATTCTCCAGCCAATTCCACTTCCTAAGTACCTTGTTTGACATTTTCTTGCAATGAATGGAACCCCTACTAGCATCATATACTGCCCAGATTTTCATGTAACCTCTGGAAACAAGGGGAAAAATGGTACTTAGTAACAGAAGTAGCTCCATTAACTCATACTAGCTGAATCTCAGTTATATTCAATCTGACATAAAACTCCATGAAACAGACAAGAATGACATTTAAATGCAAAGAACTGACAGACCTACCTTCCCCCCTCCACTCTAAATAATAATGTACAGCCACATTCTCCAGCCAATTCCACTTCCTAAGTACCTTGTTTGACATTTTCTTGCAATGAATGGAACCCCTACTAGCATCATTAGCTGTGTAGGATTTTCTCCCGGGAATGGGCAAAGCAGCTGCCAATTCTAACCAGCCAGGATAGAAGGGAAAAATAAAGAAACAAAAGGCAGAATAAAATAAAGTAAATCCCTGCAGTAAATTTGAGAGGTTTTGTTTGCAAAAGTAAAAGATGAAGCAAATGTTACAGCTTTTGGATATATCAGTGAAAGTAAGCCAAACACTGGTGTCTGTTGATTTGCAGTCCAACAAAATCAGAGACTACAGTGAATCAAAGGATAAAATAAGCACAAAAACAGCCCTAACTTCCATGACATATACATCTATAGAGTTTTATATGTATGCTTTGGTTAGCTTGTCATCATTTTTTGTTATTGTTTAGTTGCTAAGTTGTGTCCAACTCTTTTGCGACCCCATGGACTATAGTTCACCAGGCTCCTTTGTCTATGGGATGTACTAGAATACTGGAGTGGGTTGCCATTTCCTTCTCCAGGGGAGTCTTCCCAACTCAGGGACTGAACCTGCATCTCCTGCATTGGCAGGCAAATTCTTTACAGCTGAGCCACTAGGGAAGCTGTCATCATTCAGGGAAGAATTACTGACTATAAATTGTCCAGGGATTTTGCTCACTAGGGTGATTTTTGTAGCTTTCTTTCAAGCCCTGGTTATATTTAATAACTGCCCATACTTCCACCAGAGGTGAGGCAGAGGGCTCTTACATGAATAAAGTGTGAAATTATTAAAATACATAGAAGTGATTTTTGTTCCAATAAGGTGACTCTGGAGGGATTCCCAGGGAAGAGCTCATCACAAAAATATCAAGCCATGATCAGAAGCTTGGAATTTTGGGTCCTATCTCCCATTCTCCAGAAAGCAGAGAGGGGCTAGAAGTGTACTTAATGATCAATTGTGGCTACATGATGAAGCCTCTATAAAGGATGGGGCTGGAAGAGCTTTGTTGCTGAACACGTGGTAGGGGTCATGGGTAGGGTAACCAGAGAGAGCACGGAAGCACTGGGCCCCTTGCTATATACCTGTCCTATGCATCTCTTACATCTGTCTCCTTTATCATATATTTTTATAATTAACTAGCAAACAATAAGTAAACTGTTTTCCTGAGTTCTATGAGAAAGTGAAAAAAAGTGAAGTGTTAGACACTCAGCCATGTCTGACTCTTTGTGACCCCATGAACTATAGCCCACCGGGCTCCTCTGTCCATGGGATTCTCCAGGCAAGAATACTGGTGTGGGTTGCCATTTCCTCCTCCAAGGGATCTTACAGACCCAGGGATTGAACCTGCGTCCCCACATCGGCCGGCAGGTTCTTTACCACTGAGCCATCAGGGCAGCCTCATGTACGATACTTTGGATTGAGGTAAATAGCTAAAGTCATGCACGTTTGAAGCTGTGGAGAACTCAGGCTCACGCCTGTGCAAGTCCACTGCATTTTTCTGAATCGTGCATGATCGATCCTTGGTACTCTTGCTGCTAGTGGCACGGAAGTGGTAGGAAAGAATCAGACAAAAATGGGAAAAAAAAGGAAATTGTGGCTCTTTATAAAATTACCTATGCATTACAATGGTGAAAAGTTAGCAGATAAATGGTTGTAATAAACTGAACAAACTCACTAAGGTTGATGAGCGACCCTTCAGATAATTGACAGGCATTCATGAGGGCAGAGGAGAAGGAAGTCTAAAGGTTTGGCAGGGCCTTTTATTGTGGACTAGGATTGGGTCTTAAGGAGTATCAGGGGATATTCTGTCAGCCCGTACTTCAGAAAAGCGAACGAGACCCATAAAGATGCTTTAGACTCAGAATTATCATTGTTTTGCTTGCCAAGTTCTCATCAATCTTTGAGTCTAAAGGTTTGGCAGGGCCTTTTATTGTGGACTAGGATTGGGTCTTAAGGAGTATCAGGGGATATTCTGTCAGCCCGTACTTCAGAAAAGCGAACGAGACCCATAAAGATGCTTTAGACTCAGAATTATCATTGTTTTGCTTGCCAAGTTCTCATCAATCTTTGATTAATTGTTAGTCTCCAGAAACTATCAAGTGGTAAAGAGAAGAGGTGAAAGTAAGACAGAACATGGAAACATAAACTAATAAACAGGAAGGAGCCGAGACGCTTCGAGCTAAGAAAGCGAAAATGGGGAGAGCACCTGCCTCACAGTGATGGATGGTCTTTGATGGTTCTCCAGCCGAGAGATCGCACAACACTGCCCAGAGTGACATGCACAGCCAGCACCAAGCCAGAGACCTTGGTCTCTCAATAGTCTTGACATAACATACTGAGCTTTAAAGTTTTCTGCCTACTTCATTTCTACCCTTGTCCTGTGTTTCTAACTTCCCATCTATTCAGCTCTTGGGATGCGGTTATCTGGATGAACTCTCCTCCTTCTCTACTCTTGCTTCTGATCTACTGCATAATTCCTCCATTCAGAATTGGCATGTGCTTTTAATAACAGACCCAATGGTTCACAACTCTCTTTGTCTGTCACCTTCCTTCACAGGAAGTCTGGATTAGGGAATCTTGATGTCAGGACTCTGTCCAATCCCTAGCCCAGATCCGAAAGCCTAAGTCCAAAGGCTTGGTACAGTGTAAAGGCAGCCTTTAAGACAAGTTATCTTGACTCTAATTATCCATGTGGCCTTACGTAAGTCACTTAAACTTCAAATTTTTTTCTTTTATAAGTTTTTTAAATCTATAAATCTTTTATGTATTAGTCGCTCAGTTGTGTCTGACTCTTTGTGACCCCATGGACTGTAGCCCACCAGGCTCTTCTGGCCCATGGAATTCTCAAGGCAAGAATACTGGAGTGGATAGCTATTCCCTTCTCCAGGGAATCTTCCTGACCCAGGGATCAGACCCAGGTCTCCCTCTTTGCAGGCACATTCTTTACCATCTGAGCCATCAGAGAAACCTTTTTATTATCTATAAATCTATCTATAATTTTTGTTTTTATCTATAAAACTGATTATCAATGCTTCCACATGATAGGGATACTCCTCTGGTCCATGAGGGAGCATATTAAAAGCTGTGAAGACTGTGGAAATCCAATGTACTGGAGAAAAGTGGCTAAATTCTCAAGACTACCAGGTATTTGCTCTCCTTCTTTCATGGGAGACTATACTTGTAGGACCTGATCCAGTACCCCAGGCACCAAATATCTCTTCACGGCCTCCACCTGGACTACAGGCATCTCAGTGCTCCCTGGGAGGGTGCGATATGGAGGCACCATAGCCATTCGCAGGGAGTTGGAAGCCCGCGTGCCAGGGCTGAAGTATGGCTTCATGAAGCTGAACAGACATATATCCATCTCATCTCTTCCCTCCAAGATGGTGGGTTACAACATAAGACAAAGACAGAACGAGGTATGTAACAGTTAAAAATACCCAGGAGGAAGTCAGAGGTTGGGCACTGGAGAGACCAACTGGAGACATCTTTTAATTTAAGATACAGGAAGTACAGAAGAACAATGCAGTGTTTCAGAGCAGAGCTCCAAGGTTCCCTATGAGTGGAAGGAAACTTTGAAGTGAACTTTCTAAGACAGTAAGTGTGATTCCTAGTAACTGTTTTCAATTGAAAACAGTTTGGTCTGTGGTGACTATAGTATGACTGGCTGAAGATCGCATTCAGGAAAACAGAATCATATTGGTAAGAGAAGTGTATTTGGGGTGGAGGGATAACCCCCAGAACTTATCAAACGATGGTGGCAAATGTCACAGAATCTTTGATAAACACTAAAATGAAAACGTAGCTGGCACTATCATAATTCCATACAACCTTCCATAATGTATGCAACAAAGTAATAACAGATATCTTGGTGCAATGAAATCTTGTTAAATTGATATAGTTTTATTCAAAACAGCATGAATTTGAAGTAGCTATTTCTCCCTAGTTGACTCAAATGTCTTACTGCTCTTAAATAAAATATCAGATAATATATACTTAAAGTTCTTCTTTTCATAGCTCCCTTAATATAGAATTAACAAGGTGTTACTCAATTATTTAGAGTTTTCTGGTAAAGGGCCCATAAAGCTTTCACAAAAATAATGGGAAACGTGTCCATAATTCTCATCTGGCATGTGATAAAACTCAAATTCGGAAAGTTGCAGGAACTTCTTCAGCCAGCAGGGCTAGTCTTTCAGAGCATGAATCTAACTACTGTAGTCAGGATGATGCTGAGATCTGGAGTGAGTTGTGGTGAATGTGTGAGTTGGAGCATAGGGAAGGTGGAACCACAGCCAAGCTGCCAGAAGGAATCCAGCATTCAGAGAACGTGGTGTCAAGGAAATCTGATCTGGGCAAATGACTGCCTGAAGAGGAATGGCAAGACCAAGACATGCGCCAAAAGGAGCAAGGAGGTACAGCCGCAGAGAACACAGGAGTGGTCTGCAGGCACGGTGCGGTGCTGTGGGATGCTGCAATCCTGCCTGCGAACTTGATGTGCATTAATTTTTGGTGTCTGCCACTTTCAAGCTGTGGGACTCTATGGCATTTCCAAGCCCCATTTCCTTTATTTGTAAAATGGAATGTCAACCTAAAATTGATGCCAGAGAGCTGAAGTGAGCCCAGGTGGCTCAGTGCTAGAGAAACACCTGCCAATGCAGAGACGAAGGACACATGGGTTCGATCCCTGGGTCAGGAAGCTTCCCTGGAGGAGGAAATCACAACCCACTCCAGTAATCTTGCCTGAAAAATCCCATGGAGAGAGGAGCCTGGTGGGCTATGGCTCATGGGGTCACCAAGAGTTGAACACAACTGAGCAACTGAGTATGCGTGCATGCTGAAGTGAGAGGACCAGAGAAACCAAGTCCAAAGATGCTAACACTTTATCTTATAGGATTGCTGTGGGGACCATGGGAGCAAAGTTATGTGAAAATGTTCTGTAAACTCTTAAGGAAATACATGAGCATTACTCATTCTTTCATGTATGCCAAATGAAATTAAAAAATGTGGTTTTTTCAAATTAAAAAGAAATAAAAGTTTAAAAATTCTAATGTTGAAAGAGTTAATCATACTACTGAAAATGTTAAAAAATGATGTGGGAAATTTTTCTGCTGTGTTGATATATCGGTATGTGCATCTGTATTCCTATTAGAATTATAGTGTACAGGAGACAGTCCTAAAACTATTGCTTTCTTCTTATCTAACAGCACTTTTCCATATTCTTGAATATTTCATTTTTAAATAAGAGAAAGGAAGATAATGCTGACTTAACCCCAATAAAATGAATCAGTGAGTGAATGAAAGTTGCTTAGTCATGTCCGACTCTTTGTGACTCCATGGACTGTAGCCCACCAGGCTCTCCTCTGTCCATGGGATTCTCCAGGCAAGAATACTAGAGTGGGTTGACATTCCCTTCTCCAAAATGAATCAGGGGGGACTTTCATAAGAAAAATATTTTTATAGACATTTGTTGGCAAGTGGTTACTACTAGTGGCTGCGATTTTTGTTGCTTCAGCCAAAGATTATGAACAAAAGGTTGAAAAAAATATATTCAAAGCAAAAGTCAATATGGGAATGAGAAAATCTCTATGAAAAAAAAACAAAAACAAAATTGGCTATATAGTAAAGGTTACAGAGTAGTACTGAGGATTTAAAATATATTATCAGACACTGAGGTCTAGACTATCTAGACCTTGCAGTGAAAATAAAAATATAAACAAAGTCCTATTAACAAAGAGAAAAGCTAATTCTGTAACACAGTGAGTAGTTGAAGAATGCAGACACCAAAACTTTAGTAAAATTTAGAGCCCTCATCATCAGCCCTTTTTAGAATAAGTAACTCCAGATTACCCTAGAAACATACATCCAACAAATGATCTGAGTTGTGTGTACAACTCTTTATTATTCTGGAGTCTGCTCCAAATAAGAAGTTTCATTATAAATGAGTATTTGATTCAAACTACAATGTCCCTTTCACTTTATTGCTTCAAAAATGCCATTCCTCTAAATTCCATCCTACTAAAGATAAGCGACAAGGATATATTTTATAGCACAGAGTAATATAGCCATTATTTTATAATAGCTTTAAGTGGAATATAATCTATACAAAACATTACATCTCTATGTTGTACACCTGAAGTGAGTGTAATATTGTAAACCAAGTATACTTCAATTAAAAAAATACTATCCCATATTCTCTTCCGGTCACTGGCACAGGAGTGCAGTACACGCCCCAGGTATACCCCTGTTTCTTGGCCAAGCAAGTTGGTTATATGCTATTTAATCATGATCATGTTCTCTATTGCCACATAACCATTTTGAAATTGGTGGTTTAAAAGAACAATGGGGCTTTGTGCTTCTTACAGGTCTGAAACTGTAGCGCATTGTGTGCTGACTCACCTCTGCTTCTGGGGCCTTGGACGGGCCCACCCAATGGCTAGAGGCCGAAGGAGCTGCGCTGAGGCTTCTCTCTCCTGCTGTGTGGTGGCCATGGCTTTCTATGTGGGAGCTTTAGCGTGGTGGCCAGGAGTTAGCTTTCTTGCAGGCAGCTTAGGCGTCCAAGACGAAATGTTCCCAGAGGCCTGAACAAACCTGCAGGGCTTTATCCTGGTCTAATTTCAGAAGAACTGGAATAATTATTGATCAGGCAAGTCAATAAGACCACCCCAGACTCAATGGGAAGGGTTAGATTCTGGCTGTCAATGGGAGGAGAAGCAAAGTCTGGGAGACCATCTTTAATCTGCCACATGTTCTCCTGTTTAAAAAAAAACAAACAAAAAAGTCTGTTTCAAAGAATTATTTGAAAGAACTGGAGAGAAATAAGAGACCGTGAGAATTCATCCTAATTTTGTGACTGATGTAAAGAGAAAAGGGTGACTTACGGGATCTTTTCTCCAGTTTGCCTTTTTATTGCTTTGACTCTAATACAGACAACTCATTCTCAGTTCCTCAAAATACTGGCATCTGGGGCCCACTCATTTACACATTCAGGGACTTACACTCCCACTGTCTTGCATTTTTCATCTTACTTAAAAAAATAAGCAAGTGCCTTATAGTTCATAAAAGTGTCAGAATTATTGGATGTTTTAGTTTTTAGAGTCTTCATTTAAATTTTTCCTTTCAGTAGGCCATAACTAATAGTGTCCCTATAGGTTGAAACTGAGAGAAGAATTTTTGTTATTGCTTTAATATCATCAGGTGAAATGTGCATAGGAAAATTATTTCACATCTATCCAAATTGCCACTGAACATCAGTGATATTGTGGCAGGCGATGAGCAAAATAAACTGAATGAAAGGATGATGGATTTAATAAAAAACAGAAATTGAGAAGTACATTGCTTACAGATTACAGAACAAGCAGTGGAAGAATGAAAAATTAGAAGTGTGAATTAGTCTCAGTAATGTCTCTATGCTTGGATAAGCAGTACTTGAGCTGAGGGAAAAACGGGAGTGAATGACCACTTTGCATGATGTTAATTTCAACACTCGTGAATCATGGCCTCATTTATCAACATCTGTTGCTGGTTGGGTATAACTCATAGACCTTCCCTCAGTTGTGAATCAAAACTCTCTTCACTGTTAAGGTCCCTAAAGCCCTATAATCTCATCCAGTTTCCAAGGTTTCCAAGACCATAAGACCCTCCTATTGGAGAGGTAGTAATAGAGAATAAGCTCATTTCATCAGAGTGAGAATTCATCAGAGCTGGAATGAGAACATAGATCAGGACAATACTCTCATTTACATTTGAGACACTCAAATGATTCTCTATATACATCCCTTTCTGGATATTGCTACACCTTGTGTTATTCAAGGGCCCTAACTTCTTCAATAGTGGCACATTCATATTCAGTCTTTTTCTTATAACTTGACATTATTCAGAGCGCTTTTACTCTTCAGTTTTCAACAGGTGGAGTTAAAGCTGTGGAGCTGTCCTGAAGAAGTAGGGCTGTGTAATTCTACCTGTGGATTACAAGTACTGTGATACACACTATTTCCCATGTACTGTTCAGAGCACTTTATATATAATTGTATCTTTTATCCTTTTAGTACAGTTCAGTTGTTCAGTCGTGTTCAACTCTTCATGACCCCATGGACTGTAGCACACCAGGCTTCCCTGTCCACCACCAACTCCCAGAGCTTACTCAAACTCATGTTCATCAAGTCAGTGATGCCATCCAACCATCTCATCCTCTGTCATCCCCTTCTCCTCCTGCCTTCAATCTTTCCCAGAATCAGGGTCCTTTCCAATGAGTCAGTTCTTTGCATCAGGTGGCCAAAGTATTGGAGTCTCAGCTTCGGCATCAGTTCTTCCAATGAATACTCAGGACTGATTTCCTTTAGGATGGACTGGTTGGATCTCCTTGCAGTCCAAGGGACTCTCAAGAGTCTTCTCTGACACCACAGTTCAAAAGCATCAGTTCTTTGGCACTCAGCTTACTTTGTAGTTCAACTCTCATATCCACACATGACTACTGGAAAAATCATAGCTTTGACTAGACAGATCTTTGTCAGCAAAATAATGTCTCTGCTTTTAAATATGCTGGCTAGGTTGGTCATAGCTTTTCTTCCAAGGAGCAAGTGTCTTTGAATTTCATGGTTGCAATCACCATCTGCAGTCATTTTGGAGCCCCCCCAAATTATCCTTATAACAACCCAATGAAGTAGTCACTGTTAATTATATCCATAGTACTAATGGGGAAACAGAGACGCTGGATGGTTAAATTAATCGCTCAAGACATTACTCCAATGGTGAGTGGCAGAGCTGGGATTCAAATGTAGGCAGTCTGAATCCAAAGTTATTACATCACTTAAAACGCTCAGACAGCACATTGCTATAGAAAACTATTAAATGCTCACCTTTCAAAGAAAAAGGTGATCTTTACCCAAGTTCAAATTTAGTAATAAGAACTGTGATTCTTCAGAGTCTTCTCAAATCTCAAGCCATGTTTACCCACTGCTTTGTCCACTGCAGCCAGGGAGGAATGGAATCTAGAGTTATCACTAACTTACAAGTAGGAGAGATGCTGAGAGACGGTCTCGGTGGGAACAGCCATTCTAGCAGGTGGAATATAGTTTCTAATGAGTTGGACTTCCCTGGTGGCTCAGATGGTAAAGCGTCTTGTCTACAATGCGGGAGACTGGGGTTCTATCCCTGGGTCGAGAAGATTGCCTGGAGAAGGGAATGGCAACCCACTCCAGTATCCTTGCCTGGAAAATCCCACAGAAACAGGAGTCTGGTAGGCTACAGTCCATGGGGTCGCAAAGAGTCGGACTTGATTGAGCAACTTCACTTTCACTTTCATGAGGAAGTGAGGATGTGTGTTGTAGCCAACATTATGGAGATATGTTAATCATGAATAGAGGGCCTGGGCATAGCAATTCAGCAGCTGGTACATGGAGGTCAAAGTGATACATGGAGGTCAAAGTGATCTACCAGTTGTCATTGGATAAGTCAGTTACTGAGGATCCAAGGCACAGCTCAGTTATGGATCTGGTGAATAAGAACAGAATCATTAAAGAGAGGTGTGACTTAATTTTGTGTCTTAGAATATTGGAGTAGAACTTCCTAACTTGTTCCTTTTGAAGAACAAATGCATAGATCAGTTTATCAAGAGTAAAGAGTATAATAGGAAAGCTATAAAGTCAGGTTGAGATTTGAAATTTGAAAAAGAACATAGTGAAATAAAAAAAATATGCTGTATTATTAGTATTTAATATGTATTCATTACTTAAAAACAACAGAAAGCAAATTTAAATCCCTTTATTCATAAATAGCCACTGTTCAACACTTGATATATTTTTCTAATTTGGCTAATAGAGTTTGCCAAGAGAACACACTGGTCATAGCAAACACTCTTTTCCAACAACACAAGAGAAGACTCTACACATGGACATCACCAGACAGTCAACACTGAAATCAAACTGATTATATTCTTGGCAGCCAAAGGTGGAGAAGCTCTATACAGTCAGCAAAAGCAAGATTGGGAGCTGACTGTGGCTCAGATCATGAACTCCTTGTTTCAAAATTCAGACTTAAATGGAAGGAAGTAGGGAAAACCACTAGACCATTCAGTTATGACCTAAGTCAAATCTCTTATGATTATACAGTAGAAATGAGAAATAGATTTTAGGGACTAGATCTGATAGACAGAGTACCTGTTGAACTATGGATGGAGGTTCATGACACTGTATAGGAGACCGGAATCAGGACTGTCCCCAAGAAAGAGAAATGCAAAAAGGAAAAATGGCTTCACAGCTACAAATTGCTGTGAAAAGAAGAGAAGCCAAAAGCAAAGAAGAAAAGGAAAGATATACCCATTTGAATGCAGAGTTCCAAAGAACAGTGAGAAAGGATAAAAAAGCCTTCCT
>SJYC01121020.1:0-16367 GCA_006408675.1 Madoqua kirkii
GGGGGCTCCAAAATCATTGCAGATGGTGACTGCAGCCATGAAACTAGAAGATGCTTACTCCTTGGAAGAAAAGTTATGACCAACCTAGATAGCATATTCAAAAGCAGAGACATTACTTTGCCGACTAAGGTCTGTCTAGTCAAGGCTATGGTTTTTTCTGTGGTCACGTATGGATGTGAGAGTTGGACTGTGAAGAAGGCTGAGTGCCAAAGAATTGAAGGTTTTGAACTGTGGTGTTGGAGAAGACTCTTGCGAGTCTCTTGGACTGCAAGGAGATCCAACCAGTTCATTCTGAAGGAGATCAGCCCTCGGATTTCTTTGGAAGGAATGATGCTAAAGCTGAAAGTCCAGTACTTTGGCCACCTCATGCAAAGAGTTGACTCATTGGAAAAGACTCTGATGCTGGGAGGGATTGGGGGCAGGAGGAGAAGGGGATGACAGAGGATGAGATGGCTTGAGGGCATCACCGACTTGAATGTGAATCTGAGTGAACTCCAGGAGTTGGTGATGGACAGGGAGGCCTGGTGTACTGCGATTCATGGGGTCGATAAGAGTCGGACACGACTGAGTGACTGAACTGAACTGATGAGACCAGATGCCATGATCTTAGTTTTCTGAATGTTAATTTTTAAGCCAGCTTTTTTACTCTCCTCTTTCACTTTCATCAGAAGGCTCTTTAGTTCCTCTTCATTTTCTGCCATAAGGGTGGTGCTATTTGCATATCTGAGGTTATTGATATTTCTCCTGGAAATTTTGATGTAGCTTGTGCTTCATCCAGTCCAGCATTTCATATGATGTACTCTGCATATAATTTAAATAAGCAAAGTGACAATATACAGCCTTTCTGTACTCTTTTCCCAATTTGGAACCAGTCGGTTGTTCCATGTCTATCTGTCACTTTTTGACCTAAACACAGATTTCTCAGGAGGCAGGTCAGGTGGTCTAGTATTCCCATTTCTTGAATAATTTTCCACAGTTTGTTGTAATCCATACAGTCAAAGGCTTTAGCATAGTTCGTGCTTTAGCATAGTTCGTGAAGCAGAAGTAGATGTTTTTCTGGAATTCTCTTATTTTTTCCTATGACCCAACGGATGTTGGCAATTTGATCTCTGATTCCTCTGCCTTTTTGAACATCTGGAAGTTTTCAGTTCATGTACTGCTGAAGCCTAGCTTGGAGGGTTTTGAGCATTACTTTGCTTGTGTGTGAGATAAGTGCAATTGTGTGGTAGTTTGAATTGTTCTAATGTTGGAGTAGAAGGAATGTGCTCATCTTCTCCTGTGAGAAACTGCAACTAACCACTGAACAGCCACAGACAGGAGAATGTTGGATCCCACCACCAAAAGATACCCCATGTCCAAGTGCAAAGAAGAAGCCCCCACAAAATGGTACGAGGGGTGAAATTGCATTTAGCCTTCATCTCATAGGAAGCCCTTCCCAGCTTCCTATGTGATTCCCAGTATTGAATACTCTTCCAGAAAGGAGCTCTCTTTCCTGATGGAGAAATCCTACCTTCTTCAAAAGATTATGGTAGCTTGGCAACCTCCCTAGCATCAATAAACCGGTCTTCACCAGCCTTGCACTGGGTTCTCTGGGCATCCCCACCACAGGAGCCTGCTTCCCCAGCATCCCATCCTGCTGACATCATGGAGACTGCCCACTGCCATAAAGGATTTAATTAGCTCTGGCAAAGGAAGGAAGGAGGATTAAGGGCTGATTAAAGAGCTTATGGAAAAAAATATATGATTAGGAGAATAATCCTCTGGAAACCCAAGGCTGCAAAAGACAAATCCTGCCCATCTCACTGTACTCTGCCAGTCACCACCACTCCTGAATGACATACAGCAAGAGGTCATGCTTGAAAGTTGGGGCCCATAAGAGACACTCCATGTGGAAGCAATTTAAGGGATGGACAGCAACACACGCAATCTATCTTTCCTCAAAAAGAAAAATGGAAGTGATTGTTCCCCTCCATTTCATGAAGAAAACAAAATAGGAGTGTTGATGAAATGTGATTTATGCAACACAGTTTTTCTAGGTAATATTTTATTAACACTTATTTACCAAGGTCAGCAACTCCTCTGACAAACACCCTTATTATTTAAGGTGAGAATCAGAGTTAGTGTAAGTGACCCGGAAGGCATGGAGTGGTCTCAGCCCCATTTTTAACACCTCTGTTAAATATTTGATATGGCAGTAAGAGGCAAATAAGCATGCTCATTCCAGGGAGGGAGAAAACTTGCCACTAGAGAAATTTTTCTCTCAGACAAGATCATAATCCTGAAAACATTAGCTGCCCGGAAACATTCCTTGCCACCTTAAGTTGTCAAAAGTAGAAGGAAGCAGAGGCCAGGGGAGGGCACAACTCCAATCAGCTTTGTGAGACCCCTGGCTGCCTGGTTTTTGCTTTAAGGGACCTCAGTTCAAACCCAATCAGATGTTATTACACAGGACAGCATCTTGATGAGCTTGTAACCTTATCAACAGTCCTCTGGGGGAGATGTAGTGAAGTTATTTGAATATAATTCATCCAGGCAACAAATTGGCTCATCACTCAGCTCACAAATCTCTCTGTTGACCAGGCTGCCAAAAATGGGAAAGGCATTCTCTTCTGTAGAAAGCTTCCTCTAGAACTATGCTAATTGTATGGAAAATCTAGAGTGCTTTGGGAATAAAATAATAATTGAAAAGTAAAAACAGTTGTAAGTTTTTAAAGTACCAGTTTTTATTTTTTAACATGTTCTTCCAACAATCCTACAAATTAGGAGTTATTTACATGTTATGAATGAAGAAGACTGAAACTCTGAGACAGTACAATTTTTAAGTTCTACAAACTATCAACGGAGAAAGCCATCCTCAAATTTAGGTATTTAATTGTTTGAAAAGAGAGACTCCGTCTATTGAACCACATGGTTCCCTTACCTTCTGCTGTGAAAACAAAGTTGCAAACTATACGAAATATAGGAAAGAGACTTCTGATTTGTGTGATGGAAGAGTTGATTTGATTTTTTTTTTTTTTGAACATGGTTTAACAGATGATCTTCTATCTGCTGATCCTATGTCTTAGAAAGTGTCTTAACTTCTGATCACCAGGAAACTGCAAATTCCTCTTTGTCACATGTGTCAACTTAGGGTTTTTCAACTATTGTGATATTTTGAGAGCCTGACATAGGCTGAATGGGAATAGGGGTGATTATTACCCCACAGAGAAATATGAGACAAGTGTTTAGGACAAAGAACAGAATCAAATGCCAGGCAGTAATGCTGGCTGGGTCTACTTGAGGGGCAGGACAGAAAGAAAATTCAGTATCAGGCAATGACAAGAGCATCCTTATGAAAATGCTAGGATTATCTGTAATGTAGTTCTCATATATCTCTAATTAGTTCTTCACTTTCTTTGTTGAAGGTATAAATAAGATGATGGAGTAAAGTAAAATGGTAGTACATTAGGATTTGAATTGCTACAGAATAATCTAGATGGCTACCAAACCTAGTCAACAGGAAAGGAGACTTCATTTCTAGCTGAAGATGTGAATAATTGGAGGTATTGCCTGAGCATACAATTAAGGAATAAAATACTAATAAGGAACAGTAATTATCATCATAATCATCACCATTCTTATTCAGAACTTTGACAACATTGATTTATTGTATTCCAGCAAGCGCATTGCAGTATAGAACTCAAAAGCCAATTTCTTCATCACAAATTAAATTTTTATTTCAAAAGCACTTTACGTATCTTTCCCCCTTTGTTCTTTCTGTTTTCTACTCTAGAGTCTCCTATTAAAGCTGTGCTGATTGTCAGCTAAGTCTCAGTGCAATGTATGATGGGATTTCCATTCTTGTTTTTTATTTTGGCCATGCTGCTCAGCTTGTAGGATCCTAGTTCCCTGAACAGGGATTGAACCTGTGTCCTTTGCAGCAAAAGCACAAAGTTCTAAACACTGTATCTCAGGTGACTTCCATTCTGAGTGGTCTGATATCTGTTATGATTGTCTGGCACCTTTGCCATATGTTTAGCTAAATATTGCAAATATTCCTCCTTTTCAGTGGGTTATTAAATATTCAACACAGTTACTCCATTCCTCTTCATTTTTTCTTTTACCATCAGAATTTTTATTCTTTTTACTCTTATTTAGGCAATCTGAAAGACATTTTGGCTTGATCTTTCTGCAAACCAACAAATTCACATATTTTAATATTTGTGACCTGTGAACTTTCTGTTCTTTAGTCCAGTTTTCTTATTATTGAAGCATCATTTCAGAATTTGATTTCCAATAACTCTGATTATTGCTCTTTCATAGCATTTCCATTCTTTCTTTCTGCCTATCTTTCTCATTTTCCTTTTCTTCCTATTACATTATTTTCTAAGAATAAAAGGTCTACTTGGTTTATATTTAAAGCTTAAATATAATTATGTATGTAAATATATAATGTAATAATTTAAAATGTTTGTGTTAACTCTATTTCCTTAATAACTTTCTTGTGTGTTCCTTTCTTTCTTTTTAAACCTTATTCGTTTATTTTGGCTGTGACGGGTCTTCCCTGCTTTGTGCAGGCTTTCTCCAGGCGTGGCAAGTGAGTGATGCTCTTTGTTGCAGTGTGCAGGCTTCTCATTGTGGTGGCCTCATTTGTTGGGGAGCGTAGGCTCCAGGTGCATGGGCTTCAGTAGTTTTGACACAGAGGCTTAGCTGCTTGCTCCATAGCATGTGGAATCTTCCTAGATCAGGGATTGAACCTGTGTTTCCTGCATTGGCAGGCAGATTCTTATCCACCGCACCCCCAGGGAAGTCCTTGTGTTGATTTCTAAACTTTATTTTCATAATAATATTTTCTCACACTTTTTGAGTGAGGTTCTATGTTTGACCAATTGTTGTCACTAGCGAGAATTTCCTCAGCCTTGGGGAAAAAAAAATCTGTTTTCCTGGTAATCAACAAGGATTCCAGTTACGCCACCTTGGCCCCTGGCATATTGAAGAACCTGGCATTTTGTGGAAGTAAACTTGACCTGTAGTTTTATCCTAAGGGTAAATACTGGAATCTACTTATGTGCAAATGGATCCTTGACACAACCTTTCAACAACAGCTATTAATTACTGTCTGGCTATGGCAAACTGAAATTTTATTTAGTATCTATTCATTTCTATCTTACCCTGTCAGTGGAAGAATTACACTCACCTGCCCTAATAATGCTGGGTTGGCTATGTCTTTTCTTTGGCTATTCCAAAGACATGTAGCTCTAGCAGGGAGGCCTTCTAAAGTGAATCTGTGCTATTTGCTTATGGTCTTTTACTCCTCCAATCAAGCATGAGAAGAAAATGCCCCAGGCGACTGCTGCTCCTTTAACCAATCTTGGAAGAAAGGGCATATATAACAGATCTCAACTCCTCTCTCTCCACCCCAAACTCAAATGCCAACACTCTCTCTTCCTACTGAATCAACCAAAGACAGGGGTTCATCACATTTTGAGTACATTCAAGATGTTCCAACACAGAATGTTGGTAGTTGAGTTGATCGCTACTGGTAGGGTTTTGAGAGGGTTCTATAAGAAAATAATACTAGCTTAGAGGAAAACAACACACACAAAAAAGAATTTAACTTCTTTGAAAATAGGAGTGAGTAGACAGAGAAAATGCATAAATGTTGTCGCTTACAGGGCTGAATGATATAATTCCCTTTGACTGAGAAAGACCTAGTGAGATCAAGTTCAACACTGGACCTGGGAGCAAAGAACCAACAAGGGCATGGCAGTAGCACCTTTTTAAGAATCCACTTATTGGATTAATTTGACCCAAGATCATCCTTTCAGCTGGTCAAAACTTTATAATAGGTTTTAAAGGCATGTTCCCACAGACAGCTAAGAAACTCAAAGTCACATCAGAAACTCAGTCATAATTTGCAAAGAATTGTGGACAAGGACATTTGCATATGGAGCTGATGAAATAAAATAGGTAACAATAAACCAAACAAACAAGCACACCAAGTTCTGACAAATCCATTTCCAATCTGAATTAGAGTTATCACGACTCCTTGAGATATAAAATGACCCTTGCGCAAATTTTGGGTAGGCAGAAAGCTGGCTGAGATGCTGTTCAGCCATCCTGGAAATATTTTCTAAGGCCTTTTTCAGATGTGTCCAAGGAGAAAAATGAATAAGAAGAAATTTCCAAGGACAGAGTCAACAGCTAATGTAGCAGAATGGAATAAGCATTACCAGGGAGTAAGACTGGTGTCTAATCTGTGCTCCACCACATGAGGGGGAACCTTGCCAAGTTTGTCCTGCTAGGTTTCAGAATTATTGTGGATCAGTGCCTGCCATGTGCCTCCCATTCTCACCCTTCTGAATATGAATTTTTTTTTGCCGGTACGTTGTGTTCTGTTCCAACATCATATGTTGTGAGATGTGAGAGTGGATAATTAGCATTTTAGGTCGAAGGTCTCTGGATCAATAAGACCTATATTTGGAACCAATAAGAGGACTATCCTGAGGTCCTGGACTTTAAGTGTGATGGAAAATTCAAGTGGAATTTTGGAGCTTCTGTATTGAAGATAAGGTGAATGCACTTTGTATCTTGAATGAAGTGAATATTTGTGACTGAAAGAAAAGACTGTGGTAGATTTCATTATTCAAATACTTAAACTGTCCTCTTGCTATGCTATGCAGATATGGGAACACTTTCCCAAACACTGATGTGGGGCTTGATCATGTGACTGCCTTTGATAAATGGAATGTGTCCCAGTTCTTAGCACAAGCTTTGGAGGCACAACAAGTTTGCACTCACCCTGTTGTACTCCCTTCTTTGGTCTTGAAGACAGGACACTCTGGATAGGATGTGCTATATATTCATATGATATACTCTAGCCTGGGGTTTAGAATTAGAAAACTTTTGAAGAGGACTTGAACCTAACTCATATGCTAAGCTAAGATTCCCTAGTCAATCTTCATATAAAAGACAAAGAAACTGATGTTTATTGCTGCAAGCCAATGAGATCTGGGATGTTTGTTATACAGCAAAAGTTTATTGATACAGCTGGTAATTAATACACCACTCTACCAGCCTATGGCCCGTTGTTTGAACTGGACTCCATAACTGAGTCCTTATTATAAGTTTCTGCCAAGAAGACTCATCTTATTTTAGAGGATTTTCTGTTCTTTTGTATCTGTTTGTAAGTTCTTCCTTTCTGTTGAATTTTACCTAAAGTATATATTTATGGTCTTCCCAGGTGGCATAGTAGTAAAGAATCCACCTGCCAATGCAGGAGACATGAGACTTGGGTTCGATTCCTGGGTTGGGAAGATCCCCTGGAAAAGGAACTGGCACCCCACTCCAGTATTCTTGCCTGAAAAATTCCATGGACTAAGGAGCCTGGTAGGCTACAGTCCATGGGATAGCAAAGAGTCTAACACAACTGAGTATGCACACACACAATACATATTTATATCTTTTAGAAATCACTCTTTCAGCCTGGGCATTAGCATTCTTTCATTGTTCCAATATTCCTGCTGGTTTATTCTTATATTTTCATTTATTCTGCCTTTTCAGTGGAATTTTAAGAGAGAGAAATAACTTGCAAATTTATTTAGTCAACTTTACTACGTCCATCTGATTAGATTCTCTTTAATCCCACTGGAGTTAGAAATATGTACCATAAGAAGGTCTTCTAGAAAAGGAGGACAGCTCGTTTGTAGGAAGGTTTGTGTGCATCTGTGCTGTGTGTTAAGTCCTGTCCAACTCTTTGCAACCCCATGGACTGCAGGCCACCAGGCTCCTCTGTTCATGGGATTCTCCAGGCACAGACACTGGAGTGGGTTGCCATGTCCTCCTCCAGGGGATCTTTCCAACCCAAGGATTGAACACTGGTCTCCTGCACTGCAGGCAGATTCTTTACCATCTGAGGCACCAGGGAAGTCCTTTCTTCATATAACTGCTCCTAAAAATTCTTTGGTCTTTTCTAAGATGATTGGTCACCTCTGCAGCTTTTTAATTATTTGCCTGACATGGGACAGACAACCCTTTCTGCACGTGTCTCAATGGCAAGAGCACAGAGCTTTGCCTCCTGGTTGGTGTCTTCTCTTTGTCTTTCCTGTCGTGTACACTTTTATAGCTTGAATTTACACCATGAAGATGTTTCTCTGCTCCTCTGCATATACAATGACTTTCATCTTAAGGCATCATCTCTGCACATCATATGTGCCATTTTTCTGAAAACACTTTAAACATTAGAAATCCAAAGGTAAAACTCAATTAATTTTTTGGTCCTATTAGTGCAAATATAGAAATAAGATGATAATTAGGTAAACAGAAGCATGCTATCCTTATGTAAGTTTATAAATACAAACAAGAGTTCTATCAAAATGCACTTCTTATAAGAATATTAAAATTTTAATGAGATATGTTCTAAATTGAGGGACTAATAGAGTGACTGCCTACCCTATAGGGAGCACTTTCACATAATATTTTTATTTACGCTTACCAGCAGCCTTTTTGGGTTCCAAATGAGGAGACTAATGCTCGTGAAGCTTAGATAACTGTTCAGGCACATTAAGATGTAAGAGAGCAACTCAGAATTTAATTCTCAGTTTTCCCCTCCAAATATTGTGCTCATTCTAGCATACGCTGCTGCTTCTCAAATGATATTATTGATTTCACTGCAGTCTTTAGCAATATCAATGAGAACAAATTCAGTTTGCTTTCAGCTTGGGAGATGGAAAAGGATCTACTGCTTCTGCTGTTGTCTCAATACTCACCCTGTGACTGACCTCAAACTCTGTGTGCAAACCTTTCTGGATAAAACTTCTCACCTTTTCCTTTAAAAGTTGTTCTGTATGTACCACATCTGAAGAGCAGCACTGACATACATATATACACGACCATATGTAAGACAGAGAGCTAGTGGGAAGTTGTGATATAGCACAGGGAGCTGACCTCAGTGCTCTGTGATGGCTGAAATGAGTGGGATGGGAGGAGGTAGCAGGGGGGTTCAAGAAGGGGGGATATAGGTATACAGACGGCTGACTGACCCCGCTATACAGCAGAAACTAACACCACATTGTCAAGCAATTATATGTCCAATTTTTCAAAAAGAGATGTTTTAGCTTTGATTTCAGAGACAGGTGGGCAAAAAAGGAGTAAGTGATTACCGGCAAGGAAATCTAAGATTTTTAGAAGATAATTGATTTCACCCATGATAACTCAAAAAAGTCAAGCATCCAAAAGACAGGTTGTTGATGCCAGATATTGTCTTTGAACATCTTACAGATGAGATGCTATTGTGCATACAAGAATCTGTGTATGTGAACCAGAAAGTGCTAGATGTAATACATCTGTTCAGAGAAACACATGTGAAAAAGGAAGAACTTTAATTTTATCGCCTCCATCCCCAAGATTTCTCTCCAGTTACTTAAATAAAATAGCTTTTCAAATTAAGGAGACTCTCTATAGAGACTGCAGGATCAAATAAGGCCGGAATCCAACAGAGGCCACTTAGCAATTCAGGGTGGTATGTTGGCTACAGTTACGGAAACCATTTTCCCCAACCAGTTAGCTGCTGCTTTACTTACTTTTCTGGTCAACTACACCTACTACAAAATCCAAAATCTGTCTATTTTGTTTATCTTAATCTGCCTGTCAAAAATATGATGGCATCAAAACAGCTTTTTCTGAAGATGATGGAAGTATTACCATATATCTTCCAGATGTAATGGTGGCCTTCTGTAGTTTTGGTGTTTGAGACTTCATGTTAATGTCTTCTAATTTTTAGATGAAAACTTTAGCTGTGTGCCTATGTCAAAAACACGTGCTCCTATAGAATTTCCCCCCATATAAAGAAAATGCCATAGAACAAAATAATTGTATACATAAATTTTTATGATAGTAAATTGACAATACTTAGAAGAGATCAGACTATGATGTGTTAGAATCTGTAGTAATCATGTTGACCAGCTTCTATTCTAGTCGAGGAAATTGAGTTTAGTCTAAGACATATGTTGTTCAAAAGCATGTGTTCATGCTAACTCGCCTCAGTCATGTCCGACTCTGTGTGATCATATGGATTGTAGCCTGCCAGGTTCCTCTGCCCATGGGATTATCCAGGCTAGAATACTGGAGTGGGTTGCCATGCCCTCCTCCAGGGGTTCTTCCTGACCAGCAACTCTTATGTCTCCTGCATTGGCAGGTGGATTCTTTGTTGCTGGTGTGACCTGGGAAGCCCCATTCAAACATACATTTTTAAAATACTGAACTTTTTCTCCACTGACACTTGCTACTCTTGTGATTTCCTCAAACCTCAGGGCTTTAAAGGGCATATGTATGCCACTAGCACCCAAGTTTGTATTTCCAGGCTGTTACCTCCTCTTTGAACTTCACACTCAGATGTCTACCTGTCTCCTTGGCATCTTCTCTGTGATGTAGACTGTGCATCTCAACTTGACTATATCCAATATAGAGGCCCTGACCTTTGCATGGAAGACTGCCTCTCTCAGAAAGCCCCATTTCACTGAATGGCAGTGAAGTCCCTTGGACCACAGACTGTGGAGTCGTCCTTGATGACATGCTGCCTTTCTTTCTCTCTCCATCACAAGCAAGTAATCTTAGCTCTACCTTTAGAATAGATACAAATAGTCATTACCTCTTACTACCTCCACTGTCTCTACCCATGATGATGTAAACATCAAAACATCCTGAGAGATTGTTAAAACTCCAGTCAGCTCAAAAGCCACCTAGAAGTAAACCTTCCAAAGGTCTCCCTTTCCACCCAAAGTCAAAGTCCTGTGGAGGCTCTTGGATCTGCACCCACCCTTCCCTAGACTTCCCTCTTCCTTCATACCGCTGACCCCTTCATTGGATGCCTACTATTTACATTTGTACTTACTCTGGTACCACTGGTTTCTTGCAGTGAGTCCTCCAAATGTGGCAGGCAGGTCCCCTACCATATGCATTTGCCTCATCCTGAAACATTTTGCTCTCAAGCACTCATGTGGCCAGCTCCCTCCAATCAATGCTCAGATGTCACTTTCTCAGAGAGGCTTTTTCTGCCACTCTGTTTAAAACCACAATCCCAGCTCCAGCATTCCTTATCCCTCTTTCCTGCTTCATTTGCTTCTCTATTTGGAGTGAAAGCTTCACAAGGGTGATGATTGTGTCTGTTTTGTTCAGTCATGTATACATAGTATAAAGGACATTGTGTGGCATATAGTCTGTGTTCAAGAAATAATTGAATGAGTGAATAAAGGAAAGAGCAAATATATTTTGTTAATTTCTAGTAATCAATCAATACATTAAAGCCTTAGGAAAATATCTGAGCAAGATGCCCCCAGTAGGAAATGTTTTTTGGGCATGAATCATTGTATTTTAGTGACGTTTGGTTACTGAATGATTAAAGGTACCATGTAAACAGTTTTCCATTCATAAAGTGCCAAAGTCACTTGAGGAATGAATGCCACTTCATATGGGACATATGAAGGTGTACTTTCTATCTTTGAAAGAGAATGACTAGGAATTACCTTCTTTGTTAAATGATATGGTAGGTGGTGGGTGGGGTGGGAGAGAAATGGTGAGTATCTGGTCGACATTCTCAGTTAAGATCAGAAGATTACAACTTGTATTTTTGAAATAATGTGTTTAGGTCTAATAAAGGACAGCTGCAGAAATCCACTTGATACTTGCTTAGAACACTCAAACCCCAGTCCCCACTTAACCATGTATTCGTGTGACTTTTCATGCATCATGTCAGAGCATTTATATAAGCAGTTAACTTTTAAATATAGGAATTTAAGTAACTGTGAATAAGTTATGTTGTCTCTTATGGAAGAAATCTGTTCTATGTTACTCTGAACTTGACAGAGGACTAGAGACTCAGCAGTCAAATGATAGCTGACTTGATTGAAAACCAAGCAAAACAAAGAATGTGAATATTTACTTAGAAAAGTCTGTCAATTCTTGGCGTATATGAACACAATGTAAAAATTTTCCTTCATTTTATCACCTTAATGCCATGCTACATCAGTATTGTCCATTTTTCAGCATAAATTCCTAGCAGGAAGCACTTTTGGCTGTTGAACCTTTCTCAGAACAGAAGTATATGCAAAGGGATGTTTAGTAAATGCCATTAGACAATGACTGCCTGTGTTTAATATTTATTAAGCGCCAATAGGGACTTGAGACCTTGGTCCAGAATAAAAAGCTTCAAAAAAAGCCTATACCTAATTAAGAAAAACATGGTGCCTGCTCCCAGGAAGCTTATCTGCTGAAGCAGACAACAGTGGTATGGGTGTACAGAGAAAATTAATTTTTTTACCTAAGTGTGGAAAACAACCACTACCTTTATGAAACTGCAGGATTTATCTCCTCTCTTAAACTTGTTTTTCTTTGTGAGGGCCTCATGTTAAATGTCTGGCAAAGAATGAGATAGAGAAGGCTGGCACAAGGACAGGGGGATGAGGCAATGAAGAAAAGGGATGGTAACAGATGGTGTGGTGGTAGGCTCTATGGCCTGAGGGAAGGAGCAGTTGGGGAAGAAATAGAGTTCCTATAGGTGGCTGCTGTGTTTTCTATGTTTTAAAATAATTAAAATGTACCATCGTCATTATGATTAATTAATATGTAAGTTCAGGTTGCAAAGGAGACCAAACAGGAGCGAACCAAACATTGCTATCTTTTCTTTCAGGCATGCTAAAAGCACAGCTGTGATAGAAGGCAGGATTGGCATGGATTTAAAACATATCACAGTTTATTAGGAATGACTTCATAATGCATTCCTATTTATACTGCCAGAGATTAGAGAACTGAGAATAAACTGCGAAATAATTACAAACCATGGCTCTGTTTATACTCCCATAGCAAAAAATTAATGTCTATTAGTTTATTCTCATTCCATATCTTGTATATAATAGGGTCAGCATAGAAAGTTTTGCTTATGTGTGGAAGACACAACTAATTGTATAATTAAAAGGTTTGTTTTATATAGAACATTTTTTGATTTAATCAAGAAAAGTATTTTAGTCCCCAGTTTACATGTTTTAAAAGTTATCTTTTGCCACATTGATTGGTATTTGATTTCTGTGTGATAATTTCATCCCAGGTTTCCCAGTTCAGAATGACTATGAATTTAGGGAGATAAGACAAATAGTCAAAATCCAAAGGAAAGGCTAGAAGTGAAGTTTTGGAGAAACCAAACAGATGTTAATTTACCAAATCACAGAGAAGTAAAAGGCAGAGACAGCAAAGACCTGTTCAAAGTGAAGGAAAAGATCAAGAGAGTGATGGTAAGAACTAGCAAAGGAAGCAGACACCCAGTCATGTTCTTGAAGCCAGTGATTCTTTGACAGAGTTGATATTAGATTAAAATCTTAAAAGGCACTGCCCATCTGTGCTGTATGGATGGAGAAGTCTTGAGGCTACTGTAAGAATAAGATTGAAAGCCAGAGGCAGGAGGCTTAAATCCAAAACTTGAGAACATCAGAAAACTCCTGACTCTGGGGAACATTAATCAATAAGAGCTCATCCAAAAGCCTCCATACCTACACTGAAGCCAAACTCCATCCAAAAGCCATAAGTGCCAGAGCAAGACATACCATGCTAATTCTCCAGCAATGCAGGAACACAGTACTGAGCATTAGAATACAGGCTGCCCAAAGTCACACCAAACCCATAGACACCCCAAAACTCACTACTAGACGCTTCATCATGCTTCAGAGAGAAGAGATCCAGCTCCACCTACCAGAACACAGATGCAAGCTTCCCTAACCAGAAAACCTTGACAAGTCACTAGACCAACCCCAACCACAGGGAGTAACCTCCACAATAAAGAGGAAACACAAACTTCCAGCCTACAGAAAGCCCACTCCAAACACAGAAATCTAAACAAAATGAAAAGGCAGAGAAATATTCAGCAGGTAAAGGAGCATGATAAATGCCCACCAAATCAAAGAGGAGGAGATAGGGAGTCTACCTGAAAAAGAATTCAGAATAATAATTGTAAAGATAATCCAAAATCTTGAAAACAAAATGGAGTTACAGATAAATAGACTAGAGACAAGGATTGAGAAGATGCAAGAAATATTTAATAAGGACCTAAAAGAAATTTAAAAAAAAGTCAATCAATAATGAATAATTCAATAACTGAGATCAAAAGCACTCTTTATGGAACAAGCAGCAGAAAAACTGAAGTAGAAGATAAGACAAGTGAGGTGGAAGATAGAATAGTGGAAATAAATGAAGCAGAGAGGAAAGAATAATTAAAAGAAATAAGGACAACCATGGAAACCTCTGGGACAATGTTAATGCCCCAACATTCAAATCATAGGAGTCCCAGAAGACAAAAAGAAAGGGCATGAGAAAATACATGAGGAGATAATAGTTGAGAACTTTCATAAAATGGGGAAGAAAATAGCCACCCAAGTCCAAGAAGCCCAGAGAGTCTCAAGCAGGATAAACCTAAGGCAAGACACCCCAAGACACATATTAATCAAATTAACATAGATCAAACACAAAGAATAAATATTAAAAGCAGGAAGAGAAAAGCAACAAATAACACACAAGAGGATTCCCATAAGGATAACAGCTGATCTTTCAATAGAAGCTCTTCGGGATGGAAGGGAATGGCAGGACATACTTCAAGGGATAAAAGATTAAAAAACCTACAACCCAGATTACTATAACCAGCAAGGATCTCATTCAAATATGAAGGAGAAATCAAAAGCTTTACAGACAAGCAAAAGCTAACAGAATTCAGCACCACCAAATCAGCTCATCAACAAATGTTAAAGGATCTTCTCTAGATAGAAAACACAGAAAAGGTTTATAAACTTGAACCCAAAACAATGAAGTAAATAGCATTTAAGGTAGTTATTGATAATGTAAATGGGTTCAATGTCTCAACCAAAGACAAAGACTGGCTGAGTGGATACAAAAGCAAGACCCCTATAAACGCTATCTACAAGAGACTCACCTCAAAACAAGGGACATATACAGATGGAAAAATATTTCATGCAAATGGAGAATAAAAGAAAGCAGGGATATCAATATTCATATCAGATAAAATAGATTTTGAAATAAAGGCCATGAAAAGAGACAAAGAATGATACTATATAATGATCAAAGGATCAATCCAAGAAGAAGATATAACAATTATAAATATATATGCATCCAACATAGGAGAATCTCAATATGTCAGGCACATGCTAAAAAGTATGAAAGGGGAAATTAACAGTAACACAATAATAGTAGGAGACTTGAAAACCTCACTCACGCCTATGGATAGATCCACCAAACAGAAAATTAGCAAGGAAACACAAACTTAAAATGACACAATGGACAAGTTGGATCTAATTGATATCTACAGGACATTTCACCCCAAGACAATGAATTTCACCTTTTTCTCAAGTGCACACAGAACATTTTCCAGGATAGATCACATCCTGGGCCATAAATCTAGCCTTGGTAAATTCAGAAAGATTGAAATCATTTCAAGCATCTTTTCTGATCACAATGTGGTAAACTTAGATGTCAACTACAGAAGAAAAACTATTAAAAATACAAACATATGGAGGCTAAACAACACACTTCTGAATAACCAACAAATCACAGAAGAAATAAAAAAAGAAATTAAAATGGCACAGAAACAAATGAAAATGAAAACACAACAACTCAAAACTTATGGGATTCAATAAAAGCAGTGCTAAGGGGACGGTTCATAGCAATACAAGCTTACCTCAAGAAATAAGAAAAATCAGATAAAAAACCTAACTCTACACATAAAGCAACTAGAAAAAGAAGAAATGAAGAACCCCAGGGTGAGTAGAAGGAAAGAAATAAAAATTAGGGCAGAAATAAATGGAAAATAAACAAAGGAGGCTATAGCAAAAATCAGCAAAACTGAAAGCTGGTTCTTTGAGAAGATAAATAAAATGGACAAACCATTAGCCAGATTCATCAAGGAAAAAAAGGGAGAAGAATCAAACCAGCAAAATTAGAAATGAATATGGAGGAATCACAACAGACGACACAGAAATACGAAGGATCATAAGAGTCTACTATCAGCAACTATATGACAATAAAATGGACAACCTGGAAGAAATGGATGAATTCCTAGAAAAGTATAACCTTCTAAAACTGAACCAGGAAGACACAGAAAATCTTAACAGACCCATCATCAGCATTGAAGTTGAAATTGTAATAAAAAATCTTCCAACAACAGAAGCCTTGGACCAGAGGGCTTCATAGGTGAATTCTACCAAAATTTAGAGAAAAGCTAAAACCTATCCTACTCCAACTCTTCCAGAAAATTGCAGAGGAAGGTAAACTGCCAAACTCATTCTATGAGGCCACCATCACTCTTATACCAAAACCAGACAAAGATGCCACAAAAA
>SJYC01121022.1:0-27060 GCA_006408675.1 Madoqua kirkii
CCAGTTTTAACTGTTGCTTCTGACCTGCATACAGATTTCTCAAGAAGCAGGTCAGGTGGTCTGTTATTCCCATCACTTTCAGAATTTTCCACAGTTCTACACAGTCAAAGGCTTTGGCGTAGTCAATAAAGCAGAAATAGATGTCTTTCTAGAACTCTATTGCTTTTTCCATGATCCAATTTGATCTCTGTTTCCTCTGCCTTTTCTAAAACCAACTTGAACATCAGGGAGTTCACGGTTCACGTATTGCTGAAGACTGGCTTGGAGAATTTTGAGCATTACTTTACTAGCATGTGAGATGAGTGCAATTGTGTAGTAGTTTGAGCATTCTCTGGCATTGCCTTTCTTTGGGATTGGAATGAACACTGACCTTTTCCAGTCCTGTGGCCACTGGTGAGTTTTCCAAATTTGCTGACATATTGAGTGTAGCACTTTCACAGCATCATCTTTCAGGATTTGAATTAGCTCTCCTGGAATTCCATCACCTCCACTAGCTTTGTTCATAGTGATGCTTTCTAAGGCCCACTTGACTTCACATTCAGGATGTCTAGCTCTACGTGAGTGATCACACTATCATGATTATCCAGCTCATGAAGATCCTTTTTGTATAGTTCTTCTGTGTATTCTTGCCATCTCTTCTTAATATCTGCTGCTCTGTTAGGTCATACTATTTCTGTCCTTTATTGTGCCCATCTTTGCATGAAATGTTCCCTTGGTATCTCTAATATTCTTGAAGAGATCTCTAGTCTTTCCCATTCTGTTTTTTCCCTCTATTTCTTTGTACTGATAGCTGAAGAATGCTTTCTTGTCTCTTCTTGCTATTCTTTGCAACTCTGCATTCAGATGCTTATATCCTTCCTTTTCTCCTTGGCCTTTTGCTTCTCTTCTTTCACAGCTATTTGTAAGGCTCCTCAGACAGCCATTTTGCTTTTTTGCATTTCTTTTCCATGGCAATTGTGTTGATACCTGTCTCCTGTATAGTGTCACGAGCCTCATTCCAAGGAGTAAGCATCTTTTAATTTCATGGCTGCAATCACCATCTGCAGTGATTTGGAGTCCCCCAAAATAAAGTGTGACACTGTTTCCACGGTTTCCCCATCTATTTCTCATTAAGTGATGGGACCGGATGCCATGATCCTCGTTTTCTGAATGTTGAGCTTTAGGCCAACTTTTTCACTCTCCACTTTAACTTTCATCAATAGGCTTTTTAGTTCCTCTTCACTCAGGGCAAAAGCTAAGAGAGTTTTGCCAAGAGAACACACTGGTCATAGCAAATACCCTCTTCCAACAACACAAGAGAAGACTCTACACATGGACATTACCAGACAGTCAACACCGAAATCAGATTGATTATATCTTTGCAACCAAAGATGGAGAAGCTCTATACAGTCAGCAAAAACAAGACTGGAAGCTGACTGTGCCTCACACCATGAACTCCTCATTTTGAAATTCAGACTTAAATTGAAGAAAGTGGGGGAAACCACTATACCAATACAGTATTTATGCATATATATGTGTGTGTATATATATATATATATATATTTACATATATATATAGAATTTAGAAAGATAGTAACAGTAACCCTATATGTGAGATAGCAAAAGAGACAGATGCCAAGAATAGACTTTTGGACTCTGTGGGAGAAGTCAAGGGTGGGATGATTTGAGAGAATAGCATTGAAACATGTATATTACCATATGTGAAATAGATCACCAGTCCAGGTTTGATGCATGAGACAGGGTGCTCAAGGCTGGTACACCGGGATGACCCTGAGGGATGGGATGGGGAGGGCTGTGGGAGGGGGGTTCAGGATGGGGAATACATGTATACCCATTGCTGATTCATGTCAATGTATGGCAAAAGCCACTACAATATTGTAAAGTAATTAGCCTCCAATTAAAATAAATTAATTAAAAGAAAAAAAGGCACTGCAGTTCAGCTAATACATACTACACTCAGGATCACGCACAGACACATGTACACATGCACACACAAACACCAGCATCTCTCACACAGTCTCACTGCTGTTAAGTCAATTAAAATACCATATAAATAAAGCTGAGGAAAAACTACAGATCCAGGTATATTCAACAAAATGACATGATTCTTTTACCCTGTGCTTAAATTCTCTGTTGCTGGTCCCTTTGTTAATTGTTGTCTGTGTCTAATCACTTTGCCATCAAATTCTGCTTTGTAGCAAAGTCTTTCTCAAAAGCCACTCATATCATCTTTTATGTGATTCATCCAAACAGACGTGATTTCTCTTGCCTCTGACCCCTCAGTAATTTGTTTCGATGGTTCATATGAAATGTATTATACCTCATCATACACTGTTATTCTATTTCTCTTCAATAGAATAGAAGGTCTTTAGAGCTTATTCACCATCACCTATCCTGCATCTAATCAAGTCAGTAAAATTTTGTGACATTTGTAAATGTGGAAGGAAAGACTTGGCTTTCAACACATACCTGGAAGGTCATGTGTAACATCATCTATCTTTTATCTGTGTCATTCTTCATCCAGCTGATAATCCTTAGATGCCCACTGTAGTGAAGATCCTCAGCTGTTACTAATAATCTATAGAATAAAATTAGTAAGACATTATGGATACATCATGAAGAACAAGGTGGGGGGGGGAACACTGCTCTATACATTTTGATACTTCGGCAAATATTTTAATATAGATATCTCTGACTTTGCTCCTTGGGGGAAAAATGCATTCACACAGTGAGGGTCAAGATATATAATTTCATGTGAATTTCATGTATATCCTAGACCTGTCATTCAAATTCGCCTTTTCTCTTGAGATTCATCTACTTTCTGAATCTGATTGCTGACTCTTATTTCAGGCAGTATGGCTGATGTAGACTTGAAGCATCTCAAAATAATTATTAAGCTTTCAATTTGTATCAATCCCTGTGAGGTACACAGAAATGAATCAGACACAAATCTTATTTCTGAAAGCTTCCTGAGGTGGTAGGGGGCTCAACTGTGCTTGCAGAAAGAGAAAGCTTTAAGAGGGTCAGGGGAGAAGACAGGAGGCATTTACCTTCAGTCTGGAAGGATGGGGATGCTTATGAGAAAGCGGGAGACAGAACTGTCCATTGAGGAAACAGCAGCTGTCATAGGCATTTATCTCACATTTGTCTCCCATGTGGAAATTTACCTGAGCATGTCCAAGAGGACACATGCTCTCCAAAACTGTACCCAGTTTGTCTTTCCTCCATGGAAGGTGGATTGTAAACCATTTCTTCATTGTCTTCACTCTCCTGTCAATGAGGGCACCTTAGTCTTTATTTTTATTGGACTATAGTTGCTTTACAATGTTGTGTTAGTTTCTGCTGTGCAGCAAAGTAAACCAGTTATATGTACACATACATCCACTCTTTTTAAGATTTCCTTCCCATTTAGGTCACCAGAGAACACTGAATAGAGTTTCCTGAGCTATACAGTAGGTTCTCATTAGTTATCTATTTTATATATAATAGTGCATATATGTCAATAAAGGGACACTTTAAATGTGAACTAAATCCATGTTTATAGAGTAACTGCCACTCTTAGAGGACAAAAAAGTTCAAGATAAATCCAATAAGGTGAGATGATCTTCTGTCTCTAAGCTTTCCAATCTTTTCAGTTTTTGCTCAGTAAGGTGTAGAATTTTTTTTTCTTTCTTGGGAAAGCAGTGGGAGGTGTGAGGTAATAAAAACCTATTCTGTGTTGCCCTGGGAGATCTCTGTTCAGTAGTTAGTAGCACATGGCTGGCACTTGAGATTGAGGGTTTGGGGAGTTAACCAGAGTGCACTAAAGCTTGGAGGAAAGGTTCCCTTGGGGAATTAGACATTTTAGTGGGACAATGAAATTTCATCGACTGAGAAGGGCTAAACAAAAACTTTTACCAAAGGTTCTGGGAAGTGGAAAGAGCACTGGGAGAACTGTGTTGCAGACGAAACTACTGCATAATGTACCACAGACTCAGGTTTGTTTGAGGGGCTTGCTGTCTTCTGCCCTGGTCGGTCCAAACCCAGACCGAGCACATACACCCAGGACTTGGACTGAGGGACCCTACTGTTGGCACCTGCTGAGATCCTGGGCTGGGACCTCCATTGTCACAGGTATTTAAGGCTTCAAGCTTCCACAGCACCTTCCCTGGTGCAGTGGTACTGAGACCAAGCAGGATGCTGTGGGGCTCCTGGGCACAAAAGCCTTTTTATGTCCATTTCTTGATTGCAGGCAATAGGCTCCATTCAGCACCCATGATCTTCCCTGAGTTCCAAAGGGCAGGATGAAATGGCTGCTGATTAGGGAAGGGAGGGGTGCAGAGACAGAGGAGGAACAGTCAAGAGCCAATAGTAGCGGGACTTCCCTGGTGGTCCCGTGAGTTTCCACTACAAGGGGTGCAGGCTTGATCCCTGGTGGAAATGCAGATCCCATATGCGGAGACGTCGAAAACAACATGAAATAGAAAGAAACAACTGTGCAGCCGTGGGTCATGGTCCTGGTTCTCCCTCAGCAGATACACATAGTCATATCTCTGAGCTGTTTTGTAGATATTGAAATCCCTGCCAGGTAGAAGTAAACTGTATGCTACCCACAAGCACATAGACTCAGACCTGTTGGAATCAGAAGGCTGCTGATGCTGACTCCTATTTACCTCACCACCAACCAATCAGTAAATGTCCACAAGCTAGTCACTCCCTCTTTGAACAATTACTGCAAAACTTCTCACTATCCACTCCAGGTTGGGACACAGTTTTCAGGGCATTAACCTGCTGTGGCTCTCTTTGCCTGGCAAAGCAACAAAGCTATTCTTTTTCTACTTCACCCAAAGCTCTGTCTCCAAAAATTACTTTGGTGTCAGGGTACAAAGACTGGATTTGGCTTCAAGGGCAAGTTAAACCCACAGAAAAGCATGTGTGTGACTGCTGCCTTGGTTCTTCCCAGGATGGTACCTGGTTAGTATATGTATTCTAGATGCACAAGAGAGAAGCTATTTCATTACACTCTTGGATGTTTTTAATCACGAAGTCTAAAGTTTTTTCTGGACCCTGAGAAAGTCACCCCTGGCTGTTAGTGGTGCCATAAAGTGGAAAGATCCTGAAGCCCTGAGTCAGTATTTGGCAGGGAATTGCCAGGAATTTTCACACTTAATTTCACAGAAGGGAAAAATCAGTGACTTTTGTGCATTCTAAGATTTGTGAACTGAAATATTTAATAGGATTAGCCTGCTGGATAATTCATCTCCCCACTAGCTTTATCAGGGGAAATGTTTCTTCTCTCTTCTTCAAAGTATACCCACGTTAAAGTGTGTCTGTTGTGAGATGAACTTTTGTGTAAGTTTCCTGTTCTGTCTAATCATCACTGAAAAACATGCTTTCTTTGCCCCTGCTCTCCTTCAGGCCCAGCAACAGGAACAGGAAGATTCAGTCTGGCTTGAAGTAACAGTCATCTATTGGGATGGCCAAAAAGTTCATTCAGGTAAGAAGTTATGGAAAAGCCTGGATGACCTTTTTGGTCAACTCAATACACAGGTGATAATAGGAAAAAAAAAATGGGGGGCGAGGGGGGGAAGATATACTGAAAAGACAAAACCAAATACTTCAGAAAGTAAACCTAGGGAGGAATACTTACATTTCTTGAAGAAAAGATGTAGAAATGTGCCTATTGTTTCAGGAGACTGAATTTTTTCAGTTGTATCAATGCTTATGAGAAATAGGATGAGACTTTTATGATACTGATACATAGGTTAAAGTTTTAAAGGAGGCACATTTTATGGCTTGGATCTGACGTGGGAAAGGTGGAAGAGGGCCCTGTAGATTGCAGTGACTTATATACCCAAAGGTATCCTAAACACTCCAAGTCACCTTACATTAGCAGGACAAACAAGGAAGAGGGAGAAGAGGAGTCAATGAACTTTACCATCCAGAAGCTGCTTCAAAGTCCTCTCTTCTCTGGGAGGGAAGTCAGGCTAAAGATCTCTAATGTTTCTAATAAGTTTAAAATTTAGGAGAGGGTGGGACAAATTGAGCAAGTATTGACATATGTACACTACCATGTGTCAAATAGCTAGCTAGTGGGAAGCTGTCATATAGCACAGGGAGCTCAGTACGGTGCTCTGTGGTGATCTAGAGGAGCGGGATGGGGGTGTGGCTGGAAGGGAGGCTCAAGAAGGAAGGGATATACGTATACATGTGGTTGATTCACACTGCTGTGCAGTAGAAACTAACACAACATTGTAAAGCAATTATATTCCAGTTAAAAAGTAAATTAAAAAAAACCCTCAGGTAGTAAGAAACAGAAGAGATACTGGCGATGGTAATGCAGCATTGGCCTCAAGCCTCAAGTCACGGGGAGCGGACTGAAGGAAGTAACATTTGATGAAAGCGTAGGCATTCTCACTCCTATGCTTTCAGGATGCGTGGCTGCGGGGCTTGCAACAGAGCCTTACTATACAAAGAAAAGATGACTGTGGCCTCATTGTTTCGTATGTTCCCAACTAATCTCTACCCTCCTCGGGAAGAACTCAGTTTTATATTCCTTTTTACCCTCTGGCCATCGTTACTCGTCATACCTAGGAAAGCTTTCAGAGTTTAATAGGTGCTGAGACTGATTTATTGGTCTCCACAGGTGACAAACTGCATGCACTCATTGTGTGTGACTCATATTTATGAAATGTTGGAAAAATAATGACTAACTGTATTTATGAAGACTAACATGAAGTTCAACACTCATGATTTGAAGACATTTATACAAAACTTTATTATAAAGGCAGTCTTCATCGTGTGAGCAGTTATGTACTGCTTTACGCCTCCAAGTTATAATAATAACATTAAGTTTATAGCATGAATATTAACATATTTGAATATTTTAATCATGAAAAGTAGTAAACACTTTTGAATTTAACTCTTTTCTTATTTCTGCTCTCTCTACCAATTTCATTTGAATAAACTGTCACTTTAAATACCTGTCTATAGTGGTGATCATTTTGTAAAATGTAGAATGCTCAGTTTGTTGTGTACCTGGAACTAACATAGTGCTGCAGGTCAATTATTCTTGAAAAAAAAGTTTGTCTATGATATAAATATTTTCCTTTTAGTACTACACCTCCAGAGAGGGAGGGCATCATCATTTCAGACTCATGTAGTATCCATATGGTGTCATTCTTCCCCGGAGTTTTAATATAAACAGTATTTATTGAAATAAATGTGAATTTTCAATCACAAACATTGATTGATATCTTTTGTTTTTCAGGAAATGTGTCAACTGCTTTTGGCCATGAGAAAACACAGGGAAATAGGAAATTCATTTTAAGATCCAAGATCAATTGAGGAAAGAAGACTGCTAGCTCTCAAAGAAAGAAAACTTGCAAGATCTGTTTTATAAGTGAATGCACGGACCATTCAGCTCCCCTCAGTATGGCACAGAGTAAGTCCTAATTTCTATCCTGAAGGATCCCTCCATTTGTAATTTCTAAATCAGGGTAGATGACTGGTTAACCTAGCTGATTCAAGAACACAGGGCTAAGGGGTTGTGGCTTGAGAGTGGACCTTGTTGTCAACCTCACTTATTTCAATGACACAAATGTGCCCATCCCCAGTCCCCTAAGCCTACAGCAATGTCACTCAAAGTGGGGTCCTGGTATGAGCGGGGACTAATGGACCATGGTACATAAAGAAAGTGAGAGTAAGCATTCAGAAGTCCCTATAGCAATTTACAGAGTAATTGTATGCATTTTGAAGCTAATGGTAATTTAAGAACTGGAGTTCTATTTCAGGTATCTTCTAATTTCATTTTTCTACTAACTTGTTTTTAGTGCAGTTTATAAAAGTATCTGCTCATAAGACATTAGAAAACAAAATAAGCCTTTGACCATAGATAGTGTGAGAAGAACTGGCATGAGATCATTGTCTTGGGTACAAGAAGGTGCCTTAGAGGAAGAGCTCATGAGCGCAAATGTCAGGTCTATTGCTTTCTGGGGGTGTGAAAATAAGCCAATCGATTAACTTCTCTGTGTCCACTTTTGTTGTTTCAGTGTGAGGTTGCTTTTAGTACATCCTCTTAGGGTCATTTGATAATGTACCACAGTCAAAACAGAGTCTGATACATTGTGAGGGTTCCTATTCCTACATACTAAGGGGACAGGATTGTAGCAAGGTGGTTTAGCTATGATGAGAATTCTGGAGGGCAGAATCTAGGAATAAGTTTCTGTGAGCCTAATGGATTCTGCAGTGATTCTCTCCAGAAACAGATCTCTAATGTGCTGAGGGGTCTAACCCTGTAAGAAGTTAAATCCTAAGAGTTTAATAGTTTCATTACACTCTGTCCTATATCAGCTTGTCAATGGATGGAAACAAGGCTGTACAAAAGTTAATGAGGTCTAAAGTACCAATAGGAATGACTGTTTCTAACACCTTTCTTGGCATTGATCACTAAGGAAGGCTTTCTTATCTCTCCTTGCTATTCTTTGAAACTCTGCATTCAAATGGGTGTATCTTTCCTTTTCTCCTTTGCCTTTCCTACCCTTCTTTTCTTAGCTACTTGTAAGGCTTATTCAGACAACCGTTTTGCCTTTCTTTTTCTTGGGGATGGTCTTGATCATTGCCTCCTGTACAATGTCCCAAAACTCCATCCATAGTTCTTCAGGCACTTTGCCTATCAGATCTAATCCCTTGAAACTATTTCTCACTTCCAGTGTATAATCGTAAGGGATTTGATTTAGGTCATACCTGAATCTAGTGGTTTAGGTCTAGTGGTTTACCCTGCTTTCTTCAATTTAAGTCTAAATTTGGCAATAAAGAGTTCATGATCTTAGCCAGTCAGCTCCCAGTCTTCTTTTTGCTGACCGTATAGAGCTTTTCCATCTTTGGCTGCAAATAATATAATCAGTCTGACTTTGGTGTTGACCATCTAGTGATGTCCACGTGTAGAGTCTTCTCTTGTGTTGTTGGAGGTGGGTGTTTGCCATGACCTTTGCATTCTCTTGGGAGAACTGTTAGCCTTTGCCATGAATCACTTGGTACTTCAAGGCCAAACTTGCCTGTTACTCCAGGTATTACTTGACTTACTACTTTTCCATTCCGGTTCCCTATGATGAAAAGGACACCTTTTTTTTTGGTGTTATTTCTAGGTCTTGTAAGTCATCATAGAACCGTTTAGCTTCTTTAGCATTACTACTTGGGGCATAGACTTGGATTACTGTGATACTGAATGGCTTGTCTTGGAAACAAACAGAGATCATTCTGTTGTTTTGAGATTACATCCAAGTATTGCATTTCGGACTCTTTGTTGTCTATGATGGTTACTCCATTTCTTTCAAGGGATTGTTGCCCACGGTAGTAGGTATAATGGTCATCTGAGTTAAATTCACCCATTCCAGTCCATCTTAGTTCACTGATTCCTAACATGTCCACATTCACTCTTGCCATCTCCTGTTTGACCACTTCCAATTTACCTTGATTCAAGGACCTAACATTCCAGGTTCCTATGTAACATTGCTGACTTTACTTCCATCACCAGTCATACTCACAACTGGGTATTGTTTTTGCTTTGGCTCCGTCTCTTCATTCTTTCTGGAGTTATTTCTTCACTGATCTCCAGTAGCATATTGGGCACCTACCGACCTGGGGAATTCATCTTTCAGTGTCCTGTCTTTTTGCCTTTTCATATTGTTCATGAGGTTCTCAATGCAAGAATACTGAAGTGGTTTGTCATTCCCTTCTCCAGTGGACCACATTTTGTCAGAACTCTCCACCATGACCCCTCCATCTTGGGTGGCCTTACACAGCATGGCTCATAGTTTAATTGAGTTAGAGAAGGCTGTGGTCCATGTGATAAGACTAGTTAGTTTTCTGTGATTGTGTGGTTTTCATTATGTCTGTCCTCTGATGAATATGGATAAGAGGCTTATGGAAGCTTCTCCATGGGAAAGACTGACTGTAGGGGAAACTGGGTCTTATTCTGATGGGTGGAGCCATGCTCAGTAAATATTTAATCCAATTTTCTGTTGATGGACTGGGCTATGTTTCCTCCCTGTTGTTTGTTCCCTCCACCAGAGCCTCCTGGCCACTCACAGGCAAGTCTGACTCAGTCTCTGCTCCTTTTTTCTGCCTCCTGGTACACACAAGGCTTTGTTTGTTCCCTCCAAGAGTCTGTTTCCCCAGTCCTGTGGAAGTTCTGTAATCAAATCCCATTGGCCTCCAAAGTCAAATTCACTGGGGGTTCTCAGTCCCTTTGCCAGATCCCCAGGTTGGGAAACCTGTCATGGGTCCTGGAACTTTCTTAACAGTGTGAGAATTGTTCTGCAGTTGGTGAGTTATCTGCTCAATGGCTCCGTGGCAGGGTTAATCAAGACCTTGTTGAAGAGGGCTTATGTGTGACCCAGCTCTGCTACAGCCAGAGCCCCTGTCCCCATGGCAGTCCACTGCTGACCCCCTACCTCCACAGGAGACACTCAGACACTCAAAGGCAGGTCTGGCTCAGCCTCTGTGTGTTCTCTGGGTCCTAGTGTGCATAAGGCTTTGTTTGAGCCCTCTGAGTGTCTCTGGCAGGTATAGAGTTTGATTCTAAACATGATTTCACCCCTTCTACCATCTTGTTGGATCTTCTCCTTTGCCTTTGGATGTGGGGTATCTTTTTTTGGTGGGATCAAACACCTGTCATTCTCCTGTTGATGGTTGTTCAGCAGTGAGTTGCAGTTTTGGAGTTCTGCAAAGAAATAGAGGGAAAAAATAGAATGGGAAAGAATAGAGATCTCTTCAAGAAAATTAGAGATACCAAGAGAACATTTCATGCAAATATGGGCACAATAAAGGATAGAAATGGTATGACCTAACAGAAGCAGAAGATATTAAGAAAAGGTGGCAAGAATACACAGAACTATGCAAAAAACATCTTAATGACCCAGATAACCACAGTGGTGTGATCACTCACCTAGAGCCAGACATTTTGGAGCACAAAGTTAAGAGGGCCTTAGGAAGCATCACTATGAACAAAGCCAGTGGAGGTGATGGAATTCCAGCTAGGTTACTCAAGTCCTAATAGATGATGCTGTTGAAGTGCTACAGTTAATATGCCAGCAAATTTGGAAAACTCTGTACAACTGTACCCATCTCACGTGCTAGCAAAGTAATATTAAAAATTCTCTAAGAGAAGCTTAAACATATGTGAGCCAAGAAATTCCAGATGCTCAAATGGATTTAGAAAAGGCAGAGCAACCAGAAGTCAAATTACCAACATTCATTGGATCATAGAAAAAGCAAGAGAGTTCCAGAAAAATTTTTTTACCAGCTTTATTAACTATGCCAACACCTTTGACTGTGTGAATCACAATAAACTGTTGAAAATTCTTCAAGAGATGGGCATACCAGACCACCTTATCTGCTTCCTGAGAAATCTGTATGCAGGTCAAGAAGCAACAGTTAGAACCGGACATGGAACAACAGACTGGTTCCAAATTGGTAAAGGAATAAGTTAAGGCTATATACTGTCATCCTGCTTATTTAACTTGTATGCAGAGTACATTATGAGAAATGCTGGGCTGGATGAAACACAAGCTGAAATCAAGCTTGCAGGGAGAAATATCAATAATCTCAGATATGCAGATGACACCACACCACCCTTATGGCAGAAAGCAAAGAGGAAGTGAAGAACCTCTTAATGAAAGAGAAAAGAGGAGAGTGAAAAAGCTGGCTTAAAACTCAACATTCAAAGAACTAAAATCATGGCATCCAGTCCCGTCACTTCATGGCAAATAGATCGAGAAGCAATGGAAACAGTGACAGACTTTATGTTTTGGGCTCCAAAACCACTGCAGATGATGACTGCAGCCATAAAATTAAAAGACGCTTGCTCTTTGGAAAAAAAGCTATGAGCAACCTAGACAACATATTGAAAAGCAGAGACATTACTTTGCTGATAAAGGTCCATCTAGTCATAGCTATGGTTTTTCCAGTAGTCATGTATGGACATGAAAGTTGAACCATAAAGAAAGCTGAGTGCTGAAGAATTGATGCTTTGATCTATCATGTTGGAAAAAACTCTTGAGAGTCCTGTTGGATGGCAGGGATATCAAACCAATCCATCCTAAAGGAAATCAATCCTGAATATTCACTGGAAGGACTGATGCTGAAGCTGAAGCTCCAATACTTTGGCCACCTGATGTGAAGAACTGACTCCTTGGAAAAGGACCCATATGCTGGGAAAGGTTGAAGATAGGAGGAGAAGGGGACGACAGAGGATGAGATGATTGGATGGTATCACTGACTTGATAAACAGGAGTTTGAGTGAGCTTTGGGAGTCAGTGATGGACAGGGAAGCCTGGCATGCTGTAGTCCATGGGGTCACAAAGGGTCAGACACAACTGAGCAACTATTCTGAATTAAACCCATTTCTATCTAATTCATTGCCTTCCTCCTGATTCAGGTAGATGAACTACCTATTATTCCATATACTCCCTCTGTAGACGGTGTGTTTAGTCCTTCCTAAAAGTTTTTCTCAATCTCAGAGTGTGTCTCCATTCGTTTACCTTAAGCTTGTTCTATGGAGTAATGTAAGTGAGTGCCTCCCTCTCCCAGCTTTCCTTCTTCTCTTGCTGCTCACAACCAATTACATCCTCCTCTGCTAATGTACCTCTTTACCAGTAAGCATATGCGACCAAGAACTAAAATCTCATGAAATTTGGAGAAAAAAACCCAAGGTAAAGAACTGGAGGTTTCTTTAAAAAATTGTTATTTGTCCAGTTTATGAGTAATAGAGTGATGGAACTAATTGTTTGTATATTTGAGTGATATGTTTGGGTCTCTTTTTCCCCTTCCAGCTGGAGATCTTGGGCAAGTCCCTGAAATCTGAGCCTCTATATCCTCATTACCAGAATGATAACCACCCTGAGTCACATGGCTCATGTTACAAGTCGTGAGAGGCTCTCTACTCTATGAAGTGTGGGATTTAGGTATAGCACTTAAATTACATACATATTGTGATCCCAACAATGACATTAGGAAGGTGGGCATGATTATCCTCCAGTTTATAGACAGAGAAACCTTTGTGTTTAAAGAACATTTATAATTAGTTCTAGGTAATACAACTAGTAGGAAGCAGAGCTGGGATCTGAACTGAGATCTCTGTCTGAAAACCCATATTTTTGCCATTTATTTTCAAATGAGTTCACAGAAGTGAGTGTGTTTTGTAAACCAAGTTTTTCATAAGAATCTCACAATCTCATTATCCATTCTCACTCCAGAAAACTCAGTCCTACCCATGGCAGGTCAGTAGCACGATCTTCAAAGCTCAGGAACAATCAGTTCCGATTACTTTACTAGCCAGGAGCAGACAACTTGAAACTGCTGTATTCCCAGGCAGCCAGAACTGTTTGCCATTTTTAGCCTCTGATACCAACTGCTTCTCCTACAGGCATCTTCACTGGTGCACCAGTTGCCAGAGCAGATCTATCTTTTTTGAAGCTTGCTTTTGCTCAAACTCCATGGGCTCATTTGATAAAAAAAAGTTGACTCCAAGCCATGCTTAATCTTTTGCTCCATGGGCTATGCTTGGGAGCTGGCTCACAAACTGCCCCTCAAAGGGAGGAGGGAAAGTGACAATAAAAGGAGAGTTATGGACTGTGAAACCTTGCCCGACAGGCTCTCTTTCCTGGAATTAGCTAGGAAAGCAGAAATGGATGTTATTAGAGGGCAAGTGTCTGGCTTTGCAGCTCTCAATGGGCTCTGTCCTTGGTAAGACTCCTTAATGGCTGAGCTTGGAAAGACTACACAACAGCTGTGCCTGGAGATAGCACACATTGAGTGTGATTAGGGTAATGTTTTCTTCATTGCTTAAGCAATAGAAGGAAAGAACAGAGCTAATGCATCAGACTTTCATCTCAGGCACAGGGGGACAAAAGGATGCCAGACAGCTACAAAATGGTAGTCCCTGTGATCCAGAGAGAATTGAGTTGTTCACTCCAAGCACAATAGGAAGAAGGAAAAAAAAAACATATATATATATATATGTATCACCTCCCATGATAAAGCTATTCAAAAAGACCTTGGAATAATCTATACAGAAATATACATGAAAACTATGAAGTTATTTATGGGACTGTGACTCTGATGCTGGGAGGGATTGGGGGCAGGAGGAGAAGGGAACGACAGAGGATGAGATGGCTGGATGGCATCACTGACTCGATGGACATGAGTCTGAGTGAACTCCGGGAGTTGGTGATGGGCAGGGAGGCCTGGCGTGCTGTGATTCATGGGGTCGCAAAGAGTTGGACATGACTGAGTGACTGAACTGAACAGAACTGAACTGAACTGATATGAAAGTTAGAAAGTTTGACCCTTTTTTAGATATGCTAGTCAATTTTTGTGTAATAATCCTCCTGGTAGTAAAGAATCCACCTGCCAAGCATGAGTTTAATTCCTGGCTTGAGAAGATTCCCCTGGAGAAGGAAATGGCTACCCACTCCTAGCCATTATTCCCTGGGAAATCCTACGGACAGAGGAGCCTGATGGGCTACAGTCAATGGGGTTGCAAAGTCAGACATCACTTAGTGGCTAAACAACAAGGAAATATATTATCCAGAATTGTGTCTCAGTTTTTCCATCTGTAAATTGAAGATAAGACACCTATTCTTATCTCCTATTTGACATCAGAGCCATTTTGTAAGAATCAAGTGCATTAATGGATCTGAAAGTATTCTTTAAATGTGCCTATGTATTATTTTATTCATATTAGTAATTTATTTATAAAGAATATTCAGCATCTGATTTCATTAATACATGGGAGAAAAAATCAGAAAACTCTTATGTGCATTGTGTCAGGAGTTTAAAAATAAACTCTCAAAAATCACACTTAGGTAACTACTGCTAAAGCCTTCTTACATTTTTGTTTGTTTTGATTTTTACCTGCTCAGCTTCTTTTAACAAGTGCTAATTACAGACAATGCTTTTCAGTGCTTTCCCCAAGAAAATGACAATTGTCAAGACTTCTAAAGGTAGAGAAAATCTTGATTCTATTTTATGTTTGCCTTGTCTGCCAGTGGAGGAATAATCAAGAAAAACTGCAAGAGTTAGATCTGTCAAACATACACATATTTCTAAGGCAATACATACCCTTTCACATTTATGACCCGAGTCAAGGCAGGAGTAAAATGGTTACTGTGTGTTTCTTTTACTCTCAGTTCAAGATAACTGGATTACATCCCTATTTGGGTTTTCATATAACCTAAACTTAATTTTGGATTTCTCTTCTTGGAGGCCCTTGTTCTTTGCAAAGACACTAATTTAAGGTCATCATGTAAGTGTTTTTACCACAAATCATTGCAATGAACATATGTTTTTTTAGACAGAAATAACATTGAAGGTCCATATTACACTTGGTTTTATAAGTTCTACATATTTGTTATAACATTAGTTTCTCTTTGTCATTGTGATGGTTAATTATATGTGTCAACTTGACTGGGCCACAGAGTAGCCAGACATCTGGTCAAAAATTCTGGGTGTTTCTGCAGGATGTTTTTGGATGAATTAGCACTTAAATTGGTGAACTGAGTGAAGCAGACTATCAGTGGGCCTTTCAAATCAGTTGAAGGCCAGAAAAGAACCAAAAGGCTGACTCTCCCTCATGTACTCAAAAATAAATCATCGATTCTCCTGGGTCTGGCAGCTCACCTTACAGATCTTAGGATCTGTTAGCTTCTGTAGTTGCATGAGCCGGTAAGTCAACTCCACATAATGAATCAACCTCACATAAGTCCTGGGGATGTAATGTATAGTGCGGTGAGTATAATTAATAATACTCCATTGTACATTTCTAAGAGAGTAAATCTTAAAAGTTATCATCACAAGGAAAAACAATTTGTAACTAGGTACAGCTAGATGTTAATTAAATTTATTGTGGTGATAATTTCACAATAAACACAAACATTGACTTTTGTACACTTGAAACTAATGTTATATGTCAACTATAGCTCCAATAAAAAATCAATCTCTCTCTATATAGGTAGAGAGATATAGATATATGTGTATATATGAAATAGTTTTATATATGCACATCCTTTTAGTTCTGTTTCACTAGAGAATGCTGAAGAACACGGTTAGCCGCATTTTGTACTTTTAGATTCCTCATGAGAGAAGGTTGGCCATTACTCAGTATTCTGTTGTTTTCCCTGCACTGGTTTTCCAAGTAAATTTCAGAATAAATTAGTTGGGGAAAAAAAGATATTACTGCATGTGTGTGCGTGTTTACATAACAGTTCACATACAGAAAATTTTTCCAGTGTAAAGGATCTTCAGACTCTTTTATGTGCATCTAAAATATTCCTGCCTGTTATTTGTTTTTCTTCACTTTTGATCAGTAATCCTTTTCTTGGCTAGTTTGCTGATGTTCTCCATCTCGGATATGCCACAAGATTGATGGCTTCAAACCTTCAACTTCAGCTTTCCTTCTTTTGCAAGTTGGGATTGGGTCTGGGTCAACTCTGGGTCAAAAATATATTAGGTTAGTCTTTTCAGATTGTGTTTAGATCCATATATCAAGAACGCACTGAAATTGGGATGGCTGCCTTGGCTGCCCTCTCATACCATTTGACCTTTCCAGATTCTTTTTTTCAGTTGTGGTTTCCTCTTTGCACTCTGCCTATACACAGTTTATGTTGAAAGTGCTACAGGAAATCGTTTCTTAAAACCTGAAAGTCCTACACATATTTCATTTAAGTTTCTTTTTTATTCCAGAAAACAAAGTGCTCCAAATAATTTGGGGGCAATTAGGTACTAGCGTATATTAGGAAGAACACTGTGCTGGGAGTCGAATCACGCTTAAGGTGCTAGAATCTTAACTTGGAGCTCTGCTACTTTTGGTAAATCACTGAACTCTGATGAAAATCACACTGTCTACCTTAGTGATATTGAGGAACAGATGATAGTGGATTTGTAAAATTAATTTGTTAGCTGTCAATAAATCTCAAAATGGATTAAATTTTTCTTTATCTTCTAAATAAATAGTATTTGATTTGTGGTCCTATAACTAACACTTCCCATTTTCACATTAAATCAAAATTATAATCTCTTATATCCTTAGTTTTGGAGTGTGAAATAGGCACACTGAAACCTCTAAGCATATCTGATCTAGGTGTTCCCCAATGTGTTATTGTATATGAAAATATATGATATAATTTCATTAGAGTTATAATTAAAATATAACTTGGAAGTTTAACACCAAGGACATGTGGTCTCTTCACTTCCTACTTCTTCTAGTGGGATTCATTTGATCCTATTATTTCAGTGCCTCTCAAGGTGATAAACTGATCTCCACAGAGAGGATCACAGGTTTTCACAGGACAGATAAGGTATATTAAAGACATAGAAAGTAAAGCTGCAAGACTGCAATTAATTCAACCTAGAAATGCTTAAGTTTGGAAAGCAATTTAATTACAGACAAGAATTATAAAAAGAGAAGAATGACTTAGCTAAACAAATGATGGGGAAATTTGCAGATCTGAATTTTAATGTTGTCTGTACCATGAAATAGCAATACGATTTTAAATACATCTTTTAGTTCCAGTTCAGAGTTTTCATTCATTTAAAAAATAATGAAGATGTTTGTCCCAGGAGATCTTTAAGAAAGTTTCTAGCACTAACTCTCTAATTTTGCCTCTCTCCTCAAGCCTCTAGTTCCCAGGACAGCCACACAATGTCTATTTTCAGGAAATAGTATGACAGCATCTTCCTACCTCCAGAAAAGGTAACATGAGTACTGAAGGAACTGCTGTTTGCAGCAGTGAATATATATTATAATACAATCACTCACAACAAATAATATGGCACCTACCTTCACAGAGCTTTTTTTTTTCATTGCTACGCTAGTTCTGATCCAGGAACTTGTCAATATGAACATCAAGTGGATCCTGTTAATAATAAAAAAACACAATTATTAAGACTGACAATAACTTTCATTTATTAAACAGTTATATTACACACATAACATTCTTATCTCACTAAAACTTCACACTGATATTGCAAAATAGTTACTATTAGCATGTTTGAGATGAAGAAGTTAGCAACATGGTCAGATCAGACAGGTGGTAAGCAACAGAGCTGGGAGATGGGTCTCCTTCCAGATGGCTTTTTTGATGGGTCTTCCTATGAGCTAACAGTCATCTACATTCAGCAATGTTCACAAGAAAGCCAGTGTGTGAATGTCATTCTTGATCGACTGTGTGTCTTTAATTTTCCTTTCTTTGAAACAGGAACACTAAAGTTCATTAAACCTCACATGGCATTGTGAAAGTTACACGTGACAAAACGATCAGATGTCTAGCATAGATACTGCCAAGTTGTCTTCATTTTTTTAACTTTTATTTTATATTGGAGTATATAATGATTCACAATATTGTGTTAGTTTCAGGTGTATAGCAAAGTGATTTAGATACACTATCAGTTCAGTTTGGTTTAGTCACTCAGTCGTGTCTGACTCTTTGTGACCCCTTGGACTGTAGCACGTCAGGCCTTCCTGTCCATCACCAGTTCCTGGAGTGTGCTTAAACTCATGTCCATCGAGTTGGTGATGTCATCCAACCATTTCATCCTCTGGCGTCCCCTTCTCTTCCTACCTTCAATCTTTCCCAGCATACGGGTCTTTTCCAATGAGTCAGTTCTTCACATCAGGTGCCCAAAGTACTGGAGTTTCAGCTTCAGCATCAGTCTTTCCAATGAACACCCAGGACTGATCTCCTTTTGGATGGACTGGTTGGATCTCCTTGCAACTCAAGGGAGTCTCAAGAGTCTTCTTCAACACCAAGTTCAAAAGCATCAATTCTTTGATACACACATCTATTCTTTTTCAAATTCTTTTCCCAAATATGTTATTACAGAGTATTGAGTAGAGCTTCCTGTGCCAACTGTAGGTCCTTCTTTATCTATTTCATATATACATAATTGCATATATGTTAATCTCAATCTCCTATTCACAATTTATCCTTCCTCCTACCTATCCCCTTTGGTAACTATAATCAAGTTGTCTTTATTGTAACATTGCCCACTCTGGCCTTGATTATGAATGGATTTCCAATCATCTTTTAGAAGTCATTTTAAAGCTCAAATAACTGAAAAAAAAGATAGAATTTTGACTATACTTAGGGTGATCCTACATGTGCAGAAAAGGCTCAATAATTCTCAATTCTTGATAATGATAAGATAAATTAATTTTAAAAATTATTAATTTAATTTTACAGAGGGATTGTATGTTATACTTATTTGTGGTTTCAGTGTTTCCACTTTACACATGAGGCATCATCTTAAGAGACACATAAGTTCTAAATGGCAAAAAAAGAACCTTGGAAAAGAAATTATTTCCAAAAGAAGAGTATGTTGAAAACAGGTTATTAAATCTTTTCTTTAATCATTCAGAACCTCATTATCAGATGTCTGTGCCCTGTGTCTGAAATGTTTTCTGTTTCCTTACTCACAAATTCTCACTTGCCTTTAAAAATTTTCTAAGGATATTTCAGTACATATATTCATAATGTTATTACTTGTCATATATTACACTTATATAATATATTACATATAATCATATAGATATAGAGATCTCTGAAGACTTGTTTTGGATTATAGGATAAACACAACTTGATTTTAGCCAACGTGCTAGCTGGAGACACATTACACATTATATGAATCTGTTTGAGCCTTTATGTGTAATTACATTTCTTAAGCCACGCTAACCTGGAGGAGTGCCCTCAAATGAGTGGGTGTGGGTTGTCAAAGCCTTAGTCTTTAGCTCCAAGGCTCATTGGTTTAACTGAGTGACAGCCTAGCCAGTCATCCTTTTCCTTAAAGTAGGGGTTCTTAACCCTTGCTGGGTATTAGAACTCCTAAGGATTCTAATCACTGATCACGAGGTTTCATGACAGACCATTTGAATCTGGATCCTTGAGGGTAGGATTCAGGCATCAGTGTTTTGAGAAAGTTTCCTAGATGATTCTACCATGTAGCCAGAGTTGAAAAACGCTTGTTTAGAGCAAGACTTGATTGCTGGTGCTGTAACGATCTCTTTGAAGCATCTTCTGCCCAGTGGAGTCCATCCTTGCTAACAGAAACCACTTCCACTCTCTGTTGTAGGATATGTTGCTCTCAGCTGGTCCTGTAGTTGAATTTGAGGTTTGTAGGCATCATTCAATGTTTTGCCTCCAGTGTTGTTCTAGTTATTGATGTCTAGTATCACTTCAACCATCATACGCTGGAATGGAGGACTCTGTCCCCTCCCTGTTAGGATTATTTATAAAACCAAAAAGAGTAGGGGCCTGGATGTCCATTTCTTTCTAAAAGGCTACTCATAGTATTATTTCTGTTATTTAATACTGCTGTTCAGTTGATTTGGACAACAGTTGTGCATGTCTTCCCTGAGGACTAGGTCACACAATGCTTTAGTTAATACTGCACAGTCCTCACTCAGCATGGCCTGCTCACAGGAGCACGTGACGGTGGGAGGAATGACAAAGTCAAGGTTATTCCTCTAGGTTAAACAGTGGAGACAGGATATGAGAAAGGGGAGGGGAGGACACAGGAAGTTGATGGAGGCATGTTCCCAGCCTGTCAAATCATTTCTCACACTGATATTCATGAGAAGATCATAAGATATTAAGATCATAAGATATTCAGCATCACAAGATACATGGCAACTTGAAGTGATTTTCCTTACTAATAAACTTCCCGGGAGTTTAAAGAGGTTTTAGTACCTATAGTTATTCTATTGCTCCAATTCGGGCATTGGTCATTTACCAGCATATGCTGGGAGGGACTGGGGGCAGGAGGAGAAGGGGACGACAGAGGATGAGATGGCTGGATGGCATCACCAACTCAATGGACATGAGTTTGAGTGAACTCCGGGAGTTGGTGGTGGACAGGGAGGCCTGACGCGCTGTGATTCATGGGGTAGCAAAGAGTCAGACATGACTGAGTGACTGAACTGAACTGAACTGAACCTTGACTGTGGTAAATAATCAATGCCAGATTTGGAGCAACAGAGTAATTGTAGGCAATAATACCATTTACAGTCATATACCTTAACTGTGGGCTTCCTTGTGGCTCAGCTGGTAAAGAATCAGCCTGCAATGCAGAAGACCTGGGTTTGATCCCTTGGCTGGGAGAAGAGAAAGACTACCCACTCCAGCATTCTGGCCTGGAGAATTCCATGGACCATATAGTCTATGGGGTCACATGAGCTTCCTAGGTGGCGCTAGTGTTAAAGAACCTGCCTGCCAATGAGGGGATGTGGGCTTGGTCCTTGGGTCAGGAAGATCCCCTAGGGGAGGACATGGCAACCCACTCTAGTATTCTTGTCTAGAGAATCTCATGGGCATGAAATGACTTAGCATGCACGTACCTTAAAACTGTCTCTCTCTTTGGGTCTATTGGGTCTTTGTGTAAAGAGACCCTCCAATCACTCAACTCCACAATGCTCAATTGCAGCAGACTAACCCTCTTCCATCTCCCCTGGGACCTATATATTTATAGGAATTTGTTCCATTCAGTTTTCATGGTCATATGAATCAAGATCTTACAGGACAGTTGCTAGACATCTATAGAAAGTGTTAGTCACTCAGTCATGTCTGACTTTTTGCAACCCCATGGACTATAGCCTGCCAGGCTCCTCTGTCCATGGGATTCACCAGGCAAGAATATTGGAGTGGGTCGCCATTTTCTTCTCCAGAGGATCTTCCCAAGTCAGGGATCAAACCCAGGTCTCTAGCATTGTGGACAGATTCTTTAACATCTGAGCCAACAGGGAAGCTCCCTATAAACAATCTCAATTAATCTATAAACAATCTCAAGACATCTATAAACAATCTCAATAAATGTTGCATGAATGACTCAGTGAACAGAACCCAGTAAAAGACAACCAGCAAGTGAAACCAGCCTCAAACATTACTTTTCATGATGGTCAAAGAAGTGGAGTTGGGAGTTTTGAAGAACAGGAACACAATTTCACATCCCTGTTGCTCCCTTTCCAAGTTCAGCACATACTCCATCCCTATCTACATATTTACTCTATCTCTGCTGCATAGATCAAGGAGAGGGTGGTCCAGAACCTTTCAAGGAGAAGCAGTTCCAAAGGCCAAATCAGGTGGGACTGGATCCTGTGTTCCCCAAACCCTTGACTCCTGCACAGACTGGTTATGATAATCAATGATGCTGTGACAGGTAAGCGCCAAATTAGACATCAATGCAATGGTTCAGTGAACAGAAGCAGATATTCACTCTCGAATGTGTAAATCCATTTAGCTGTAATACCTGGCTGCCTCAGCTAGAGTTAAGTCCCTGACAAGTTAAAAGGATGTCTGACATGTATTCCTGCTGCTCCTTGGGGAGATGATGAGACAGGGGCAGGTGGGACAAAGAAAGCACCAGAGGAGGGGAAACTGAATCCTTTGGGGTTTCATTTACAAGCTGTTTACTGAAAAATTTAACGTCTGAACACGTTGTGCTGGGTGGCATCCTTGGCCTTTTCTGCTCAGCATCTGGCCATTCTCCTTCCCTCTGCCTGCTGTCTGACTTGGATGGGAAATAACCATCTTCTTTCCCAAAGACCCGTTAAAAATCAGTAATGTAAGGGATCCATCAGGCCAGCCTGCCGGCCACTCATTCCTTATGAATCACCTGACAGTTTTTTAGTTTGACAATTGCACCTCATATATTTTAATATTGGTTTTCAAAGAAGAAAGCGGAGAACTTCCATTTCTTTACAGCTCCCTGTAATTTCAGCTTGCTCTTTACTTATGTATGAAGTCGACTTGGGTGGAAAGGTTAGAGGCAGATGAATTTCTACTTTCAGAGTCTAGGAAAGGCCAATAAAATGTGCAATAATCTTAATGCTAAGGTTTCATAGAGCTGAGTATGCTTTATATTCATGGGTGACACTCCTTGAAAATGACGACAAGGACCCCATATTTTCAAAGGTTCAAAAAATTTTTTTTCTACATCTTAACCCATTTAAACTTTCTGGGACAATTGTAAAAGATAAAAGAAAATAAAACAGAGTAAAACAAAACAAACAAAGAGCCCATTATGATTGAAAAGTTTTCCTGATACTTTTAGGTCCAACAAGCAAGGAACGTGTTTGTTTGATTTTAACCCTCCCTATTCCATTCAGAAAAGAGCTGACTACTTTTCTAACCCCAAATATTTACCAATCTTCCTACGCATGAACTCTGCTTCTCTTAATTTTTATTCATGAATCAGCTTGAACTCATTGGAAAAGACCCTGATGCTGGGAAAGATTGAAGAAAAAAAGGAAAAGGCAGTGGCAGAGGATGAGATGGTTAGATAGCATCACTAACTCAATGGACATGACCTTGAGCAAACTCAAGCAGAAACGCGAGGACAGAAGAGCCTGGTGTGCCGCAGCCTATGGGGTCACAAAGAGTTGAACACAACTTAGCAGCTGAAAAGCAATAATGAACAATTAAAAGACTGGATTAAAAATTCTGGAAGACATTATAGAGGATTACTTATCTCTGTTTTATAGATGTAAATATAATATCACAGGGCAAAAGTTACTTATTTAAATTCTTATATTTACTATAATAATGAAATAAGGAAAAAACTTTTATTGTACCTTCTTTCCTTCCTATTGTCCTAGGGTAAAATAAAGCAGAGAATCAGGAAATAAAGGAAAGAAAGAAGAGATGGGCTGTCTTTTCAAACATGAATTTTTGGGATTTGAACCACTATGGCATATATCTACCCTAAAATTGTCTGTTCTATCTCATTCTACAAGTTTAGATTCTATTCAGTGCCAGCAATTGTACTTATCATTACACTACAAAACATCAAAATAATAGTGTATTTTTATGGAGATTCATACTTCTCAAAGTACTCTCATTTTCATTATACCGTTTTATCTTAACAACAACCCTTGAATCATAAAATTGTATAGTTAGAAGGACCTCCTATAACATTACCTCTAAATAGTCCCCCAAATTATGATCTCATCTCTAATTTTGGAGCATTTACCATTATCATGAAACAAACAATTCCATTTAAGAACTTTTTTTTCTTTATAATAAAAACGTAGCACTTGTTCAGTTTTACAAGTTTAAGAATCACAGAATAAACAATACAAGTAAAATTAATTTCATTTCTACCATCAAGGATTAACTGCTATTAATATTTTGGTAGACTCCCATGTTATCTTTCATCTATACAGATATGCATATAATTAGTTGAAAATACTATTACTGTAGTGGGCTTCCCTCATAGCTCAGTCAGTGAAGAATCTGCCTGCAGTGCAGGAGACCCGGGTTTGATTCCTGGGGTGGGAAGATCCTCTGGAGAAGGAAATGACAATACTCCAGGATTCTCGCCTGGAGAATCCCATGGACAGAGGAACCTGGCAGGCTAGAGGCCATGGGATCGCAAGAGTTGGACACGACTTAGCAACTAAGCCACCAAACCATTATGACTGTAACAGCCAACATATATATATATATATATATATATATAAAAAACTGTTTCTGGGGTTCAGAGTCAGCCTCCCCTAGATGTGGCACTTTTGCATAAGGGTTATTTGGAGCTAAAGGCAATTGAGACCCTCTAGGTTCAAGAGAAACTATTGCCTTCCCGTAGCTACCTGGAAGAATTTATGCTGGGGATTTTTCCCAGAGAAGAGTTATTAGTAGAGATAGATTTTATCTAAGAGGCTCTGTCATCATAGCAGAGCAAATGTCTAATTTACAAATATCTGCTCTTCTTGTTGTTGTTGTGCTGTGAAAGACTCTCCCATCCTTGGAAGCCCCAGGGCCCTAGTCCATTCCTTAGCTCAGGATAGCATACAGACTTCATTTTAGCCTTCTGTCTCCAAACTTCTCGTTTATGTGGGGTCTCTAACCCTCTCATGTATGTGGGATTTTTGTACGTATGTAATAAAATTTGATTTTCTCTTATTAATCTGTTTTGTGTCAATTTAATTCCTAGACCAGCCAGGAAAACCTACAAAGGTAGAAGGAAGGTTTTGCCTTTTTTTTTTTTTTTCTGCCTAGCAGCTTCTTTGTTGATCCCTAGGCAGGGCCTGGTTATCAAATGGCACGAAAGCACCAGAGGGAGGGGGTGAGACCCAGAGGTAAGTGGAGGGGCAGGAGTCAGGGAGGAGGAAGTGTGGAGGCCAACAGAGGTGATGGAAAACTCCAGGGCCCTAAAGTGTAGCTCCTCCCTGTAACCTCACCCCCTTATCTTTAGTGAATTCAAGAAAAACTCATCCTTTCGTTAGTATGAGTGAATATTTTATGGAAACTGATAAAAGGATGGGACATTTTACCTGAGGTGATGAAGCCTGAAATTGACATCATCCATAAATTTAGGCACTGGATCAAGAGTACTTGAGCCCTTGGGAATGAGCAGAAAATTGGGGAGATGGTTTTGCATTTCCACAAATCATGACTAAAGGATGCAAATCAAGTGATGGGACATTTTACCTGAGGTGATGAAGCCTGAAATTGACATCATCCATAAATTTAGGCACTGGATCAAGAGTACTTGAGCCCTTGGGAATGAGCAGAAAATTGGGGAGATGGTTTTGCATTTCCACAAATCATGACTAAAGGATGCAAATCAAGCTTTCACTAATTTTCTGAGAGACAGTGCGCTCCTGGATGAGCTCTGAGTTGTATATACATCTGCATATGACTTTATGCAACCCTGTTCAAATGATCTTGTGTTTCCCTTTTGTCTTTCAGTTTACACAGCTATTTACCTTGTAATTACAAACTATTTATAAAGTGATTTTTAAAAATTTATTTTTTCCTGCAGTATAGTTGAATTACAATGTTGATTACTGCTCCATGGCAAAGTGACTCAGTTTTACATATATATAAAAAAATTCTTTTTCATATTCTTTCCTTTTTTTTTTGAGTAAAGTAAAAATTTTACTGTAAAGAAAATACACATGGAAAGGCACATAGGCAAACTCACAGAGACTTGCGCCATTAGTTCAGTTCAGTTCAGTCACTCAGTCGTGTCTAACTGTTTGTGACCCCATGAATCGCAGCACGCCAGGCCTCCCTGTCCATCACCAGCTCCTGGAGTTCACTCAGACTCACGTCCATCGAGTCAGTGATGCCATCCAGCCACTCATTCTCTGTCATCCCCTTCTCCTCTTCCCTTCAATCCCTCCCAGCGTCAGAGTCTTTTCCAATGAGTCAACTCTTCGCATGAGGTGGCCAAAGTACTGGAGTTTCAGCTTCAGCATCATTCCTTCCAAAGAAATCCTAGGGCTGATCTCCTTCAGAATGGACTGGTTGGATCTCCTTGCAGTCCAAGGGACTCTCAAGAGTCTTCTCCAATACCACAGTTCAAAAGCATCAATTCTTTGGGACTCTGCCTTCTTCACAGTCCAACTCTCACATCCATACATGACCACAGGAAAAACCATAGCCTTGACTAGATGGACCTTTGTTGGCAAAGTAATGTTTCCACTTATCAATGTGTTATCTAGGTTGGTCATAACTTTTCTTCCAAGGATTAAGCGTCTTTTAATTTCATGGCTGCAGTCACCATATGCAGTGATTTTGGAGCCCCCCAAAATAAAGTCTGACATTGTTTCCACTGTTTCCCCATTTATTTCCCATGAAGTGATAGGACCAGATGCCATGATATTCATTTTCTGAATGTTGAATTTTATCCAACATTTTCACTCTCCACTTTCATCAAGAGGCTTTTTAGTTCCTCTTCCCTTTCTGCCATAAGGGTGGTGTCATCTGCATATCTGAGGTTATTGATATTTCTCCCGGCAATCTTGATTCCAGCTTGTGCTTCTTCTAGTCCAGCGTTTCTCATGATGTACTCTTGCATATAAGTTAAATAAGCAGGGTGACAGTATACAGCCTTGACGTACTCCTTTTCCTATTTGGAACCAGTCTGTTGATCCATGTCTAGTTCTAACTGTTGCTTCCTGACTTGCATATAGGTTTATCAAGAGGCAGGTCAGGTGATCTGGTATTCCCATCTCTTTCAGAATTTTCCAGAGTGTATTGTGATCCACACAGTCAAAGGCTTTGGCATAGTCAATAAAGCAGAAAT